>SNQJ01S0000145.1:410917-431859 GCA_010110895.2 Picea sitchensis
TATATATATATATATATATATATATATATATATATATATATATATATATATGTCAAAAGTGTCAGAGTACATAGGTGGGCGTGAATGCCTCAAAAAATAATATCCGGTATAGATTGCAGGGTCTATGCCCTCAAAAATATACAAAAAGTTCCCTCGGCATATAATGATTCCATCCTATCTAATCTCTAGGCCTATTGTCCCTAATATAGTGAATGACGATGTTTAACTGAACTCCAGAAGATTTGGACCCAAGTCCATGGCACCCCAACTACAAGAGGTTGTGTGGATGGCGGGAGATCCTTTATATCGACCATGGGAACTACACAAGTGAGCGCAATGAGGTTCCTCTCTACCTGTCTAAAAACTCTCTCCACCTCTTTGAATGGAGGGACCCCTGCAGCGGCTAGTCTTCCGACTGCTGCTGGTATTGCCTCTGGTCGAGGACATCGCCTAGTCCTTGCAAAGTCCGTCGGGTGCACTGGTCCCACTTCTGTACATAACAGATACATAGTTTTCAATACTATGATACATATAAAAATGATATATATAAAAGAAACTAAAAATTAAATGACTTTAAAAACATGTACCTAGCTCTCCTTGCTCCTCTCCGGAAGGTACAGGCATGGACAGATCTCTGGAGAAGTTGATTCCAGCGTAGGGGTAGTCCTCTATCGTTGGAATCTACCATGCCCACTAGTCGAATAACTTGTCATCGAAGGCCTTTATGGTCCTTCCTCCCCCCTTTCATGGAAGCAATGCTGCCCATAAACATATCATTGGGAAGGACGCCACATGTCCCCGTATTTTCTCTCTAGGACTCATTCTAGGCACCCTCTCGAAGAATATCAAGCATAGTATGGTGTCGAACCCGAAGTTCTTGTTGCTATGCTCTCGGCACTCTGCAAGCTGCCTCTTCATGCAAGTAAGCATGGTCATACTCCAGTCAAAAATACGTGCCTCTAGACACTACATTACACAATACATGTGTACCCGGGAGGCCTGGTGTAGGGCCATGGATCCAGTGATTTTCCCAATAATCAATATGATCACCTTCCGTGACAAGTTGGTGATCTTGTGGATGGGCACCTGAGAAAATAATTTCTTGGTGTTGGCCTCGTAGTGAATCTCGATGTAGTCTGCAATGTTGAAGGGCCCAGGGGGAAATGTGCACAGATTGATTGGTTCCCCTCTCCTCGAGAGGCAAGTTAATAAGTATATATCCTTAGTCGTTGGATTCAATGACTACCCCTCAATCATAAATGCCTATGCATCTGGGTGTCAGTAATCCAATAGGGTGTTTAGTAGCCTAGGTTGTGCCCTCATAAATGGACACTGGTAGAACTTCCAAAGCCCGCATTGTTTCAATGCGGCGATGAAAGAAGTGTCCTCATTGACCAAGATATCAATTTCCTCGTGTTCCCTCTCCCTCCAGTGGACATACATCCTATTCCATGATAGTTCAAAGGGGAGTTATCTCTTGCATTTTTATTTTTCCATGCTTTTGAGGGTGTATGTGGGTTGTCTTGGACATAGTTGTGTATGTACATTGGAAAACTATTCTTTTCCAGTGTACATATGCAAGCTATCCTTGGACAACCCACGTACATGTAGGGCTGCCCTTTTTTAGGAGGGTGTGTCCCCCAAAAAACAAAAAACTGCAAAAGGAAGAATATAAATGCAAGAGGGATGAGTTGTACTTACTTTGTCCGAGCAGAAGTTTGTTTCATCTTTTGAAGCTCCCGGAATCAACTTCTTTAGAAAAGGGGTATCTTTTACCTTTTGGTTAATTTTCAAATTGCAATGGTGAAAATGAGCTATCAACTTCTATTTATAGACTCTTTTGGCCCTTTTTTGCCACTTTTTTTACTCCCTTTGTCGCTTTTTCTGGCTTACAAAACTTTCAATTTGGTTCTTGAGTTTCTTATTGGATGTTACGATGCACTTTGACCTTTGGTTTGGTATCTTTTTGGGAGATGGGGCACTTTTAAAGGTCCTTTGGTAAAAAGTCATTTTTTCCAACTTTTTGCATATAAGTTAGGATTCCACTGCCACTTTCTGCATCTTGTTGTCTTTTCCTCTTTTCCATAGGATCGATCCTACAGAAGTGTGACACCAAACTTTCTTTGATTCTTTAGAAGTGTCATGATTAGGTGGTAGAGCCTACCTTTACATGGATTCCCTAGATAGATCCTTGTTGCATTTTGGCGTCAATGCTGTCTTTGAACGACTTTAGGCTCGAGAGTCCTTGTTAGTCCTGTCATGATTACAATATTGAGTCTCTTTCATTTGATGCACATCACTCTTGGCCTCACCCTTGGGACTCCCAAAATGAGCATTATTTGTTGTCTTTCAAGCTCACTTTGAAATTTGAAAGCAACATCCGACGAGACTATGTTTGTTCTTTTTAGTCTTGTCTAGATTAACTAAGAAAATTAACCTTCTGGAGTCTTCTTTAAGCCATTTTCAGACTCTTTAACCATGAAAACATTGTCGAGCGATCTTACTTCCCTTCACGCATGCCAAACTAAAACTTGAAGGCACGTTTGTCCGATGATAGTTTGCCCCTTTTTCGGTCTGGATGGTCAATTGTATGAATAAAGGTATACTCTAGGAACTTCGGTTCACTAGAAGCGTATTCTCAGGTATAATTTTAACCCTTTTTCGGGCCCGAGGGACTAAATTTACGAAAAAGGAACATTCTCCTTGGTTTTGGTTTATCACCTTTTTCGGGCCTTGGAGATTACTTACAAAAAAGGAATCCCCACAGAGTCCATAGTTAAGCTCTTTTAGGACTCCCTAAAATTGAAAATATCGTTGAGTGCCATGTTCCTTCACACTCGTTAAATTGGACTAGAAGAACATCTACTGGCATGAGTTTACCCCTTTTTCCGACCTTTAGATTATAGCGGAAAAAGGTACACCTCGGGAGATTCATCTCGCCAGGAGAGTTCTCCTCAGTAGATTTTATACTTTTTCGGGATAAGGAGACTAAATCTAGAAAAAGGCTGTGAGTCCTTAGTTAAGCTCTTTTCAGACTCCTTAAAATTGAAAAGATTGTTGAGTGATCTTTGTTGGATTACTGAGAGGGGGGGTGAATCAGTAATAGAGCAATTTAATCTTTTTTAACCATATAATCCAAGTGTTATATCAATGAAGCATTATCATCCAATAACTGCAAAGTAAATAAGGAATCAACAAATGAATAAACATACACATACACAATACACCAATGTTTTACATGGAAACCCAAATCAAGAGAAAACCACAAAATGCTTTTTCTTATATGCCTTGAAGAATTACATTCATTGGAAGCACCAACTTCCTTTTTTTTCCAGTTGCATATGGAAGGAGGCTCCAACCCCCTAATTTCTCAGGCTACAACCTGAGGGAAGCTCCAACTCCCCAATTCTCTAGCTATAACCAGAAGGAGGCTACAACCCCCTATGTTATGTGGCTACAACTGGAAGGTGGCTACAACCACCTGTCCTTGTCACGTCCTGCCACCCTGAAGTAGAAGTAGAATGATGGAACCACCGTCAACCTGTCACTGTGAGATATACCGCTTTAAACATGTATCAATAAATCTGAGCCATGCATCAACCTGTACCTCAACCTGTAATCAACCTGTACCATAAACAACTGCATCAACCATGCACCAACCTATACCAAATAACCTATAATAAAACTGTACCATAAACAAGTGCATCCAACCATGTACCAAGTATGTACCAATCATGTTTCAACTACTCATCAACTATGACTCATCAATATTTACCAACATCATCAACTATACACCTCATGTATGTGCCAACCCATCAACTACTTGTTTCAACCATGTACCAAGTATGTACCAATCATGTGTCAACTACTCATCAACTATGACTCATCAATATAATCATCCAAATCTGATTTGTAGCTCTGTAATATACTTGGTTTATATGATCACATTCCTGCAAACCTTCCTTAACTTCAAAAACAAGATACTAGCATTTTCATCAAACTTTTCTTTAGTCTCACATGCCTAGTTTTGGATTAGTCAACAACCTTAACTTGAAGTAATCATAACTTTGTGCCTGTAATGTATAAAGATCTGAAACTGATACAAAATTTTCTTCAGTGTGTTTTATGTAATTCCTTCAGGTGTCACTACTTGGAATCTCTCAGAAAATGAGTTATAGCAAAAATGGCATACCTTGCTGAATTCTGGCTTATTCTAGAGAGAAACATTGTAGAGCGTGCCCCGCACAGAATATTTGTTGAATTGATCTGAAAATATTATAAAGAATACTATAGACTATAAACTAACCAACACATTTGGTTTCACTGAATTTGGATCTTTTATGAAGAATTTATGACGTTTTTACCCGAAACACTTGTTTTTGACTAGTTTCAGGACTAGCCACAAACCCTATTTTCCACGGAGTGTAACTCCAAAAATACAATGACACACAAGCTGAATTTTTTACCAAAGATATTTGGATATGTTTTCTCAATGGAATAGAAATTCTACTGTCTGACTCATTATAGAAAAAAAAGTTATAGCGAAAATGGTGAGATGACCTATAAATAACATGCCTTAGAAAGCACCATCAAAAGAATTTATCCTTCCTTGCATTTCGGCCTTCTTTTCTTCACCTTCCCTCAGAATTTTGGCTTAGATATCATTGGTTAACTCATACAACTGTATATATTCAATATTCTCAAGTGTGATTAAAATAAGAGAGCCTTTCCTCTTATTTATACTCTCCAAGTAGCTTCCTTAAAAACATCTTCTAGGTCACTTGGCCCCGCTTTCCTTATTTTAGGGTTAACCCACTTCTAATTTCTTCATTAAATTTATTATTGAAATAATTTATTTTGTATTCACTTTGAATTAGAATACACTCATTACTTCACTTTATTATTTACCTTTTAAAATATCTTAAACCACTTTGACTACTTTGACCTTTTGGGGCTTCTAGATGACATATGAGGGTCCTCCAACTTCGTAAGGCCATAACTTTCAAACCGTGATGAGTTATGTGACGTTCCACATACCAAAAAAAATGGAATGACATGTACTATCCATATATAATAGTATTATCTGAAAATATATCATAATGCATACCATTATCCATCAAACAAACTTGGGTCCATTACCCAAACCTGGGGTCTCCAACTTCTCATGGCCATAACTCTCTAACCGTGAGGAGTTATGTGACGTTCCACATACCACCGGAAATGGAATGAAAAGAACTATCCATATAGAATAGTTTACCTGAAAAATTCATTGTCCTTCATCTCATTATTCCACAATTAAGCATGGGTTCTCTTACTCTGCAAAGCGTCTTCCCGTGAGGGCTTTCACCATAAGGGGACCACTTTGGAGTTCATCCATATTTACTTCTTATCAACCATGACAAGACAATAATGAGTCATCTTTACATAAAACAATCTTGGGTCCATTACCCAAACCTTTGTGCTGCGGGGATTTCTTCAAGGGTTGACATCAATGACAACCAACCTTAATCGACAATCTTGTCTTTGTCACACTTGTTAAAATGGTTTTGAATATACGTCTTTTTGGTGCTAGTTTACTTCTTTTTCGAACCGACTAGACTATTTCCGAAAAAGGTACCCTAGTGGAGTCTTCTTTTACATTTTTTCAAACTCTCTAAACGTGAAAAAACTACCGAGATTACCTTCTCTGGGCTCGTTTAAAATTACATTGAAGGGGGTTTCATCATGTATTTCTCATCACATTTTCATCTATGCATCTTTGGCCTAATGTGGGATCCATGTTTCTATGAACTGAACCTTTGAAGCATGCCTTATACACAAACCTTGTAGCATTTTTCCTCTGCGACCTAACACCTTGATCCATGGAGGAATTTTCCCCGAGTGTCCTTTTCCTGCACATGTCTCCTTTCTCTGAGAATTAGTGTGTTCCTTGCACCTAGAACTAGTATGTTTTTTTGCGACACTCGTTCCTCCTTTGTAATGTATCATTTTTTTATTCTTTTTCAAGTTCTTTAAAAATTGAAAAAGACAAAAAAATAGAAAAACCCAAAAAGAGGGGACAAGAAATATATATTCTTTTTTGGCAGCACAATGAGTCGCCCTTGGACAAAGAACATCCTTATGTTTGTTTGTAAAGCATGGAGATTTAGTATGACCTTAGGAAGTTGTTCTTGCTACATAGAGCCATGTCCTCCTCTATTTGGTTACTCTTCCAAACACATGGAGAGTTTGTGTTACCTCCTGCATCGTGAACTTATTTCAATGTCATGATGCCTTAGTCTGATCATCTTTCATGCTTTTGTCCAAGGGAATTTTCACTCAACCTAAGTTGGCCTTTCTGTAGTTTGTCTCTTTACCTCATGATTCAACCATCTTGAAATTCCAATCAAGTATTAATTCAAAATCAATGAAGTTCTTTGCTTGATCATCGAGATCCTCTTGTCTTTTCCCGACCAATTGTCGAAGACCTCTAGGTAGTGAAGTCATACACTCACATTGCACTCCTACCTGAGTTTTGAAGATCTTGAAGTTGTTTCTCAAGCTCTGAATCCCTCATCTCCCGCCATCATGTGTTATTGGCTTCTTGAAGATGGATACTATACTTGTATATCTTTGGTTTTGAGATGTAGATTTGTTGTATATTGCTCAAGGATAAACTTTATATAGTTATATGACACAGATCTGCAGTGTATTTGATTGGAAAACATGATTTATCCCAAGCATGGGTATGCCCACCTCGGAGAGACAATTGTTATTTTGTAGATGGCACCTCCCGAACTCTGGTCCCGGGCTCACTCGTTTCGTACATTGGTGAATATTTTGTAATGTATTTAGGCCATCAGGTGCTCTTCTGACCTCACACATTAGGGGGAATTTTTTATAGCCCTAAATTTATCTACACATGCATACCTGGCCTTTGGCCCTCTTAATTTCACTTTTTTCCAAGCCATCACTGAGTTTCTCTTCTAAAAAACTCATTTTTTCAAGATGTACGTGCCCTGCACCAATATTTCTCATGTACATAAGCTTGTTGCACCACTATAGACCGAGTACGTACGCATGTTGCACCACTACAACTCGCTTATACTTGAAAAAGTTGTAAAAAATAAAAAATTGCAAGGAATTCGTTGAGATTACGGGCTATTGGGTAGTTTCCAAACTAATCCACTGTCTATAGCCCGTCACCCAACTGAATAACCATCCTTTTCCCATATAAAAGGAGGTGTTTGGGTCTCATTTTACATCTAGACATAAGAACAATGAAACTCTTCTTGTTTCACATCCCCTCCTTGCCCCAAGTAATTGCAACCCTTTTGTGAGAACTTCCCATGCATTTCCCAATTATCCCTTCTTCCTCCATCAGAAACCCATTCCCTTCCCAAGAAGAGATTCGAAGGTTGAGAGGAGAAGCCATACATAGGTGCACTTGGAGCTTGATGAAGAAGAGCCCAAACCAGGTTCGTGGAGCAATAGCCGACTTTGGTTGTAAAAGGTATAACCATTGAATTATCAATAAAAGAAGTACTTTTCCTGTCCCAAATCACTGTGTATGGAATGCATTTAATGGTTTATTTATGATATTCTAACATCTAACCCATATTTGTATATGAATTGCATGCTTTTATCTTTCTGTTTGTCTGTCTTTGAATGTAGGCCAACCTTGGGAGGAGGTTTGTAGTTAGCGAAGCTTTCGAGCACGAGGGGATCATTATCGGACATAGAGTAGAGGTACAATTACCTGATCCTTATCATATTTTCTTTTATTGTATGAGTCTTGTGTATGTTTGGGATAGTTAGAGAAGTAGTTTACTTTTAGACGCTTGTGATCTGCCTACATTCTGAAACCTAGTGTAGTCTTAAAAGGGGGATTTTCCTGCTAGCAGATACTAGAGAAAAAGCATGTTTCCCGTATGGGAGATACTGTTAAAATTAAAGGATGTTTCATTCATTTTATTTTCACAAGGATAATATGGGAAGAGACAACACATGGGGGTAATTTTCTGACTATTTATAGACTGAAGTGTGTTCCTCATCTCCTTTTCCTGGAATTACTTCACTATCAGCGAGTGTCCATAGCCCCAAAGAAGTTTCTATTGGACACACCTACCACACTTAGAGGGGGGGTGAATGAGTGTGGGGCTCCTTTTCCCAAAACTTCCCTTTTACATAAAACTCATTAGTTAGCATTGAACTTTTACTCATTACTCATTGCATTCATTTATAACCAGTTAGATGTGAACACATATCATCAACATATATCAGGAATATATCATCAACAAGTCATCACCATAAGGAACAAAAAGAAAGTAAGATGCATGTACAATTTCTCTTTTTATTATGGACAACAATCTGAGGGTTTTCCAGCAACAACTGAATAGAGTAAAACTCTACAAGAGCACCAACTCTATAATGCAAGACTCATCTTACACCCTCAACACCAAATGAGATGAGGCAACAATCCTCAACAGACATCAATTTTTCAACAGGTACACAACTTGTCAGTAGTGCAACCAGCATGTGCACGCGCCCTGGATCACTATAGCCCGCGTATGCACGTGGCCAGTGTATACAACAACCTACGTATACCTTCTGAACTGTTAGGGTTTGTCCTTCACGATCAACTCATATTCTCTGCAATCAATATATCATTCTCTTCTGTCTCTGACTATCCAATCTGACCACCAACCAATCACAACACATCCAAGCTCTACAATAGCTTGCTCATGATCCACAACAAATCAATATGAATGCTATCTCAATCATGTATAAACAACTAATATACCATAGCAATCATGTCACCACTGAATCACAAGAGTATTGATCACTCCATCAACCAAATCATCCAAATTGAACCATATCATAGAATCCATACCAAGAATTCCTTAAGCATTCACAACACATCAAACAATAGTATCCATCAAGACAATAATGTAACCATACCAGTGTCTCAGTGATATATCTGAGCCCATAGAATGAAGATCTGGAACTTGCCTCATCATCCAAGAGCTTGGAACTAGCTCAAACACACATATCCATGGTTTTATCCACTATACGCTCCCTGTACATAGTCATCCCACGTATACCTTCAATGCATACACACCCTATACACAGACAACTCGCGTATACCTCAGAAACTAGGGTTTCTGAAGCTCCGAGAATTTTGTCGTCAAGATCTCCGACATTGCAAAAAATTTGATGTGTCCATCAGATCCTCCTCTCGCTCTTCCTCAGGATAGATATTCAATCACGCTCAAGAGATCTACACCAATAAGAATCTCTCAATCAATACTCCAAAAGAATTTCTCACAAGAATCTCTCCATTGATCCACACCAATAAGAAGCTCTCCATCAATACTCCAAAATATATTCTCACAAGAAGCTCTCCATTGATCCACACAGAGGATGATCTAAAAGAGACCATAGCTATCTTATTTATACTTTCATCCTCTAGGTCACTTAACCCATTTTCCTTATTTTAGGGTTAACCACTTTCCATGAATAGAAAGTTCTCCAATATTTATCATTTAAATATTCCTTCTTGATTTTGTCGCCTTATTTTATCATTTAAATAATATTTCTTGATTTTGTCACTTCTATTTATTATTTAAATAATGATTTATTCCTTTAGGTCACTTTGACTTCTTTGACCTTGGGGGCTTCAAGCCTTCATATGGGGGTCCTTCATCTTCGTAAGGCCATAACTCTCAAACTGTGAGGAGTTATGTGACATTACACATACCACCAGAAATGGCATGACAAGCATTATCCATCCAGGATAGTTTCACCAACAAATTCATTGATCTTTATCTCATTATTCCACATACAAGCATGGTTCCTCCAACCATTCTTCTAGGATAACTCAATCCGCAAAGTGTCTTCCCGTGAGGGCTTTCACCATAAGGGGACCACTTTGGAGATCATCCATTTTTGCACCTTATAAATCATTATAAGACAATAATGAGTCATATTTTCATCAAACAAACTATGCATCATCATGTATCAATGATAACTCATTGATCCATCTTCATCTTTGCATCGTATCAATGATCCATCTTTATCAATTGGTTTCCACTTTGAAATCTATCATTCTCATCAAGGACTATACATATACATTGTTCATCAATCATCAATCAATCAATCCTTTGACATAAACCAATCAACCATTGGCATCAATGACAACATGATCCAACAATCTCCCCCTTTGGCATTGATGGGAATACCAACATTGATGTCAACACCAATTACCAATTATTGATGTGAACATGTAGAAAAGGCATGCTCTACATCAATAGTCAATGTGACTTTCTCTTCCCATCAATAAACATTAATCACATCAATGTGATTAACTCTCCCCCTTTGACATCAATGGCAAAGGGCCATTCTCCTCTTGGGGCTTCTCCCCCTTCTTGAACTTTCCTTGAGGCTACTCCCCCTATCTGAGTTCCTTTGATATCCCTCTATGTAACAACCATACAATTCTAAACATAATTTACTTTCATAAGCAATTCATTTCATAACTGAGAGAATAACTTCATAGCATAATATTGATTTTCATAACAACAACTTCAGTAACTTAGATTTATCAATGAATAATGATTTCATGGCAGAATGAAATAAATACATAACTTAACAAATTACCTAGTTCTGATGCTAATTTATGTTGCCTTGTTGCCTTGTTGTTGCCTTCCTGCTACCTGATACACAGATCAACCCTGCCACAAACAAAGAATAACTTCCCAAAACTACTATCCTCCCTGCCAACTAGGAAAACTACCTAGCTCCAGGATATCTACGGATATCCTAGCCCCCGTGCCCAAAACCTCCAACAACTCGATGCCTCAACTGATCAAAAGCCACAGCCAGAAACTCTCTGCTCATAACAAATCCCATAGTCCTCAGAATCCGTCTCCCCCTCATCCTCTGTTCCCCCTCCCCTCACGTCAACTTTCCTTGTTCCCTTATTCCTCCTTCACCGACCCATGCAGTTACTTCTTCAACCACCCCCGCGCATGTCCCTTATCCTTCCTTTAATGTTTTATCTTCTCGGGATGAACATGTTATCCCTTCCTGCATACTCAACCATTTTATATCATATATCATTGATCTCTTAGATTTATTTCTCATGTCATTAAATGTGATCTGTAATTAAATTATTACCTAGTTAACCACAATTATATTCTTTAATTAATTAATAACTCACTTTATTAAGATCAGTAAATCATCTTTGTTTAATTACTAACTTGTTACCACAATTAATCCCCTAATCAGTTTTACTTTATAATCTTTAAACATTTATCTAACTAGGGTCGTTACACTCTGAATAATATCTCTCGTTTTGAACAAGGGATATCACTCTGATGTAATGTTGAAAATACAACAAACATACTCCCCTTATGACTATCGCTCCTCCTGGAATTATGCCTCTGTGTTCTTTCTTCAAATATAGGGATCTTTTATAGGTATGCATCTGATAAATATCTCCTCCTAGAATCATGGGAATAAGAATGACTCCCCCTAAGGGTATGTCTCCCCCTATCTTCTCTGCAAGATGAACAATATGCTACCATATGACGATCCTTAGACCTGTTCATGCATCAAACTTGCACCATACCATACATCATGAAACAAAATATATGTCATCAATGAAATAGAGAATCATGAACAATATACCAACCAAGTACATCATGTACCAAAATGTGCCCACAGTGCACAACACCCATGTACATCAACCATGTGAAAAAATATATCATCCATGAAATGTATCAACCATATGCCTCTATCAATATGCTAACATGTGCATCTACAAATATGCCAACCATGTGCATCCACCAATATGCCAACCATGTGCATCAACTACATGTCTCAATATGTAGCCCAACCACATGCAAAATGCATGCACCATGATATCCATCATATGCTTTCAATAATACATCATAAGATATATCAATGAAACTCAAATATGTACCAACCATGTACCCCAATAGATCAACATCAATCCATACTCATGGGTTAGTGCCATGCACCCAAGATTTATTTTACATCGTCACTTTACATGATCTAACATATAACCGTGAAAACCTACAGCAAACAGTGTCAGAACTTGCAACAAACAATGTCAGACTCTGCAACACAGAGTTATATCATCACATAAAGCTGCAACTCATGCGCATTGCCTTTTTCCCAAGGCTTTACCACATCTACGCGGTCTGTTGCACAACAACTCACTTATGTATGTGACCTATACAAGATCATCCTGTGTACGTACACGAATGATACCACTGTCACCCATGTATGTATATGTGGATGAATTACTTGGGCTTCCCTTCAGTCTTTTATTCTGATCTGGCTTCTCTATCTTCTTCACCCACTTCTGTAGATGACCCTTCTCCTCAGAAATTGAACTCTAAGCATCCATATTTTCAAATATGTCTCCCTTTCTTACTTCATTCCTTCTTCTAGCCATGCTATGTGAAGTCCTCATCATGTAATTTCATCTTGTGTTCCAACACTTCTAGGATTTGTGGCCAAATCCACTATAGCTGTAGCATCTCATGGAGTTACAGTGAACAACAATATGTCCTATTTGATCACATCTCCAATACCTTGTGGTGTTATATAATCTTCCAATATATATCCTTTCATAAGATCTACATTCAAAAGCTTTGTGACCATATCCATTACATGAATAACAATACCCATGAAAAATATTTTCATACCTTTGCCTTGGTGTCCCAAGAATAGCTTCTTGATGTCTTCCTTGCTTTGTTCTTTTGAAATTTTCTTTGCCTTGTGTAGATGGTTTCTTTGCAACATTGTCTTCCTTATTTGATGTACTCACCTCATGATTCTTTGAGGTTCTTGCTTCATCATGTGTATCTTCTCCTTTGTATCCAAGACCTAATTTATCACATGATGATCTTTGACTTTCCAAGATCTCATCCAAGATTCGTGAGCTATTCAAGAATTTGTTTTACTTTTCCACCTTCTTTCTAAGGTCAACAATTTCATCTTCTAGCTTACAACATGACTCTTCCTTTTCATTTATTTGAATATTCAATAGTTCCTCTATTCTTTTGGATTCTTCAATTTGGGTCTTGAGATGAACAATGGTTTAAAAAATTTCGCTAATCTCATCATCTATATTTATATCTTCTTTTCCATTCTTTAGTCTTGTGATCTCTTCTTCCTTTTCTTCTAATTGAGTCTTATTGCTCTCTTCTTGTTCCTTGATTATTTCTTTTAACTTCAATATGTGCCTTAGAATCCTCCTAAGAAACTTCTTAGTGTTATCCGAAAGATAGTTATAGTCTATATAATAATGATCACTTCTATATCTATATAAACCCTCTTCAACTTCTTTTTGAAGTTTTAATAGATTTCCTTCTATTCTTTTCATGGGATAATTACCATCAAACTTTACACAAACTGTTTCTAGATCTTCTTCTTCACTTGTAGAGAAAAATTCATCATCATCATTGCAATCAAGGGTTTTTGAGGGTTCTTTACCTTTATTTGAAATATCTTCACTATCTTCCTTTTCGCCAATACCAACACATAATTCTTTGTCTTTATTTGAAATGTCTTCAAGATCTTCCTTTGTGCTATCATCACTTGATTCTTTATCTTCACTTGAAATGTTTTCAAAATCACATTCAGAAATAATGCATTCAAGAGTTTTTAGAGATTCTTTACCTTTAGTGATCTTCAATACCTTCTTTCTCCTTCTTGCTTTGATATGTTTCCTCTAGCTTTAGCCATAGATCCTTGGCGGAAGTGCATTGTCCCATGCTCTCTTTGATAGGGCTTGAGAGTCCACTAATAATGGTCTTGAGAGCCAATGCATCATTCTTATTTCCTTCTCTTTGAGTTGCAAACTTTGACTTGTTCTTCAATGAAACTGATCCACCAATGGTTGCCTTCCAAATAGTTGCTCCCATTGTCTTCAAATGTAATCTCATCTCTATTCTCCAAGTAGAATAGTTTTCCTCATCAAGGATTGGAACTTCATCATCCATTTGTGTGTCTATGGATCTCCTTCAAGCTTGTTAAGGCTTGTAGTGAAGGCCCGCTNCTATATAATAATGATCACTTCTATATCTATATAAACCCTCTTCAACTTCTTTTTGAAGTTTTAATAGATTTCCTTCTATTCTTTTCATGGGATAATTACCATCAAACTTTACACAAACTGTTTCTAGATCTTCTTCTTCACTTGTAGAGAAAAATTCATCATCATCATTGCAATCAAGGGTTTTTGAGGGTTCTTTACCTTTATTTGAAATATCTTCACTATCTTCCTTTTCGCCAATACCAACACATAATTCTTTGTCTTTATTTGAAATGTCTTCAAGATCTTCCTTTGTGCTATCATCACTTGATTCTTTATCTTCACTTGAAATGTTTTCAAAATCACATTCAGAAATAATGCATTCAAGAGTTTTTAGAGATTCTTTACCTTTAGTGATCTTCAATACCTTCTTTCTCCTTCTTGCTTTGATATGTTTCCTCTAGCTTTAGCCATAGATCCTTGGCGGAAGTGCATTGTCCCATGCTCTCTTTGATAGGGCTTGAGAGTCCACTAATAATGGTCTTGAGAGCCAATGCATCATTCTTATTTCCTTCTCTTTGAGTTGCAAACTTTGACTTGTTCTTCAATGAAACTGATCCACCAATGGTTGCCTTCCAAATAGTTGCTCCCATTGTCTTCAAATGTAATCTCATCTCTATTCTCCAAGTAGAATAGTTTTCCTCATCAAGGATTGGAACTTCATCATCCATTTGTGTGTCTATGGATCTCCTTCAAGCTTGTTAAGGCTTGTAGTGAAGGCCCGCTTTGATACCAATTGTTGGACACACCTACCACACTTAGAGGGGGGGTGAATGAGCGTGGGGATCTTTTTCCCAAAACTTCCCTTTTACATAAAACTCATTAGTTAGCATTCAACTTTTACTTATTACTCATTACATCCATTTATAACCACTTATATGTGAACACATATCAGCAACACATATCAATAATATATCATCAACAACTCATCACCATAAGGAACACAAAGAATGCAAGATGTATGTACAATTTTATTTTTATTATGGACAACAATCTGGGGGTTTTCCAGCAACAACTGAATAGAGTACAACTCTACAAGAGCACCAACTCTATAATGCAGGACTCATCTTACACCCTCAGCACCAACTGAGATGAGGCAACAATCCTCAATAGATATCAATCTATCAATAGGTACGCGACCTATCAGTAGTGCAGCCAATGTGTGCACGCACCCTGGCTCACTATAGCCTGCATATGCACGTGGCCAATGTATACAAAAACCTGCGTATACCTTCTGAACTGTTAGGGTTTGTCCTTCAAGATCAACTCAGATTCTCTGCAATCAATATATCATTCGCTTATGTCTCTAACTATTCAATCTTACCACCAGCTAACCACAACACATCCAATCTCTCCAATAGATTTCTCATGCTCCACAACAAATCAATATGAATGTTATCTCAATCATGTACAAACAAATTGTATACCATAGCAATCATGTCACCACTGAATCACAAGAGTATTGATCACTCCATCAACTAAATCATCCAAAATGAACCATATCATAGAAGCCATACCAAGAATTCCCTAAGCATTCACAACACATCAAACAATAATATCCATCAATACAATAATGTAACCATACCAGTGTCTCAATGATATATTCGAGCCCATAGAATGCAGATCTGGAACCTGCCTCATCATCCAAGATCTTGGCACCAACTCAAACACAAATTTCCATGGTTTTATCCACTATACGCTCCCTGTACACAGTAAGCCCACGTGACCATGGGTCCAACTCCTGGGTGCATCATGATTTTGCGTTTCAGGGGTTTTCACATCGCGTGAATACACTCTCCCGATACCCGATATTGGAAATTTTCCCTTCTTCGGATCGACGGTCAGATATGCTATGCATTCGATGGCCATGATTTCTCCCAAAACTCTGGAAATTCACTTATGTGAACCATAAGATCAGTTGCCACCTGTCCCTATGAGATCTATGGCCCAGATTAAATCTTCATTGTATCGAGATTTCGCATCTCAGGAAGTTTAAATCCTACTCACCTCCCTTCTCCCGATTCTCGAATCTCCGACTTCGCCAGAGTCAGATCAACGGTCCATGAATTTCCTTGATCCAACGACTCAGATCATTTCACGAGTTTTCACTCCGTGAATCCTTACGACTCTGCCCTTGGACTTTCCTGACTCGCAAAACCCCTAAATCGCAAATACTGTGCCATGTTCCCTTCTGAATTGAATGGTCTAGATGATTTTGGTTGTTTTCACTTCACGAGTCCTTACGACTCTGCCCTTGAACTTTCCTGACTCGTGAAACTGTGAAATCACTAATCCTGCACCACGTGCCCTTCTGAATTGAACGGTCCAGATGATTTTGGGTGTTTGCAATTCGTGAGTCCTTACGAATCTTCCCTTGGACTTTCCCGACTCGCGAAACCGCGAAATCGTTGATCCTACGCCACGTGCCCTTCTGAATTGAACGGTCTAGATCATTTCGGGTTTCGGGAGTTCGGATCTTTTACGAACAACTTTAACAATGTTTCGAACTCCCGATTCCTGCGACTATTTTTCACCGTTGATCTTTCCCGATGAGATATATGACCCAGATTAAATCTTTTCTCAACCTTTGATCTTGGGCCTTTGCCTTAGCACTAAACTTCGAGCAAATTTCAGATTCCGAACACCTGCAGACCGTCGATCTGAAATCCACATGGAATCCTAGCCACTGGAAGCTGAACTTGCATGTTTTCTTGATTCATGTCTGTAATGGGTCGCTCTGAAAGGTGTTCTTTGCGCTCATGACTGTGACCTACGTCCCTTGACAACTTAATGTGATAACACACAGGAACAAAGAGGAAAGTGGCAAAAGTAGTTGAAGTTGTCCAATTAGGATGGAGGGATTTCAAACCCAATATGTTTTGAATGTTCTACCCCTTGGTTCTTATCATGTTTTTTTGGGCATGGATTCATTATCCACCCATAAGGAAAAATTAAAATTTTATGAGAAAATTATAGAATGTGAAGACGAAAAAGGCAATACGAGAATTTTGCAAGGCATTCAAAAGCTATTCTATGTGAGACAAATATCAACATTATAGCTCAATATGTTTAGTAGAAAAGGGTGTCCTTGTATGTTATACAAGTGCTAAACTTGGAAAAAAGTATGGAGGTGAAGGATTAATATCACCTACTACTATGGGAATTTAGGGTTGTGTTTCCTCAGGAGGTGCCTGGATTACCTCTTATTAGCACCTAGATCCACATGTCACAATTGTTTTTTGATAAATGGGTAGCACTACCGAAAGTTAGGATTTTCTGTAGGGCAGGCCAATTTCAAATAGGTGATGCTACTAGAAGTGAAACACTCCAAATATAAGTTATCATTGGTTTCAAATGAAAAAGGGAGATGCTTACATCTACCTGCCACAAGGATTTTGACTCATTGTCTGCACCAACAAAAAGAAAATTAATTTTAGTAAATGAAATTTTTTATATTGGTTTTTTTTAAAATCTTGGGAATGTGCATATTAGAGTTATTTTAAAATATATATATTTGTTTTTAGAGCATGACCAATATCAAAGTCAAGACAACCACAAATTCATTAAACCACCTAACACCACAAGAGTCTGAACATTTGCACCAAGTACCAGTAGCATGCCCACATGGAGCACCAATCACGAGCCAAGGAGCCAAAGCTAGTGCACATCATGTCGGATTGGCATAGAAACACTTGAAAATATACACAAATTTATGTTTATCTTCTGCAAAAAGGTGGGATAAAGCTATATGGTAGCCAAACAAATACCCTGTCTTCTGCAGTAAATTAAGAGATATGATTTAGTCTATGAACCAGTATGGAACCTTTCAATGTTATGTGATTGAGATGTATCGAAATGCCAATAAAAATTATTCATTGAGCATGTAAGCTCATCTCCAAGCCACAATCATAAATCATAAATGTTGAGAGGTTAAATGAAGATGCACCCAAAGTTAAGTTCATAGGTGTCGAATGAGGAATGAATAAATCTATTAAGTGATGATTATCCAAGTGTCACAGGTAAGAACCTACAAGAGTTTTGAAGTTCTCTGTAAGTTGTGTTCAAGTACTTGTTTCAGATTCAAAATGAAATTTTGAGTTTGAAAATATTCTTAGTGAATGTGTGAGTTTACATATTGTCATTTTATGTGTTCATCTATGTTTCCTATTCTTCCTTATCACATTGTCCATTAAATATCTAGCCATTAGTCTAAATTCCCATGACTATATGAAGTATTGCTAATATTTTTAGATTTAATTGATTATCTTTATTAGGTCCTAAACTCATCCAATCTACTTGATCCACCTATCAACCAAAACAAACCATTGAAATAACTGAGGTGCCCTAGCTTTTCCCTATAACAGTCTAGTGAAAACTTTATGGATAACATCTTTTGCCATCATTCCAGGGACAACGTTGAATATTTTTCCTGGGTGTACGAAAAATGTTCAGATCTATCTCTTGATGGTGAACAGGGGTTAGACACAAGATTTGACTACAAATAATTCACCTGGCGAATCCATGGTTGAAGAATCGACTAGCAGCTCCACTGGTTAAAAATGTCGAAATCAATGGATTTTATATTAGCTTGAAGGTTTTCTCCATTTGACTTCTTAGTTTTTCATGGTTATCCAAATCCACTACCTCCTGTAGATGAATGGCAAGGGCGTCTTCTAAAATTTAAAGAAGATAAAAATGATAATCCTGCAAAGCAATTATCTGGATTTCATGAACATGTGCATCAGATGAATATTCATGTTGAGGATGTACTCATGAATATGTTCATGTACTCACTGGAGGGATATGCTTGTGAGTGGTATAGATCTCTACCTCCTACTAGCATTTCTTCATTGCATGAGTTTCATTCAGTTTTTCATGATCATTGTAAGAATTTTTATCGAGATGATTTTCTATTTGAACATTGTTGTGAAGAGTTTGAATACTATATTCAACATTAAATTATTAGTTCTTATTATAGTGAAAATGAAAGAGTTGTTTCTATTGAATAATTAGAGGAGAAAACACATGAATCCTTCTCTACTTCTTCAATCTTGGAAGAATATTTTATTGATTGATTTAATGATAAAGATGTTGGAAACGATACTCTAGATGCATTTGTCATTGTACAACTGTTTCTAGTAATTATTGCTATGATGAAATTGTTGTTCTAAATTCTTATGAAGATCAAGCTTTCAATATTCTGACATTATTTCCAGAGCATCATGAAATGAAGATTTTTGAATGTCAAGATTCAAAAAACAAATTATCAGCTTGTATACGATGAGTACCCAAAGGATATGGAATAGATTTCAATATCATCATGCATTGAACCTTACATAAGTCCTCCTCTATTTTATGAATATGAAGGAAGTGATATTGAAATACAAGAGCAACAACTTCATGGATTCAGCGTACCCATACTTGACATTTATGAGTCCAAATCTGCAAGAGACATCAAACAAAATGTGGGTGAGTTAATATCAATCAAAATAGTTGAAGGTTGTAGAGATAAGGGAGAGAATTTATGGTTTTCTTATTCTTCAATGTCAACATTTCAAGAACAAAAACTTGATACCAATAATGGTGTAGATTATTCACAAAGGCACTGTGTTCATCTCGAGAAAAAAAAAACTATATGTTTACTTTCAATCTGAAATTAATTTGTCATGATTTTTATGATCTTGTGGAAATTTACATGGAGTTTAAATGGAATCATAAATACTGCATCTTTGTCTTCTTAACGACAGATTTCCATAGTTGTAAGTATATGGATATCTAGATCATCATATTTTATACTTTTCAGTTTCTTTAGTCATACATGTGCCTAAATATGGAAGCTAGTTTCAGTGAATTGATGAATTATGTGAATGCTTACTTTGGAAATTTGTCTACACTTGTGCAGAGCAATTCATTTGGTTAGTGTAGGGGTTGTACATAAATAATCTCTCCTTTAGAGCATGTTGGTTTCAGTTTGAAGATCAGTTTGCAATTTGTTTCAGTTGCACTGTGTGATTGGCTTGGAGAGAAGTGTTTGTTTTTTAGTTCAATATGGTGCGCAGTATATCAACATTAATAATGAATCCATATCCCAATGAAGAAACTGGTACAAATCATTTCAGTTTACACTTTGGTTTTTCAACATGTTTTTTTTTCAACAGAGAAGGGTTATAGGTTAAATGCATTGAATGAAGAAGGCACATCGGTATGTGTTCTTGGTGTCTCACGGGGAGGAAACCATCCCCTTTGAAGCCAATGTTAGAACCTAAATCTACATGTCACATTTGTTTTTGATAAATGGTTATCACTACAGAAAGTTAGGATTTTTGTAGCGCAAGCCAATCTCAAATAGGATATGCTACCAGAAGTGAAACACTCCAACTCTAATTTATCATTGGTTTCAAATGAAAAAGGGAGATGCTTACATTTTCCTGCCACAAGAATTTTGACTCACTGTCTGCACCAACAAAAAAACTTTTAATTTTAGCAAACAAAAATTTTGATGTTGGTTTTTTTTAACCTCTCGAGCATGTGTAAATAAGAGTTAATTTAAAAAAAACATATTTGGCTCTAGAGCATGCCCAATCTCAAATTCAAGACAACATAAAAGTTCATTAAACCACCTAACACCAAAAGAGTCTGAAAATATGCACCAAGTACCAAGTAGAATGCCCACATGGAGCGCCAATCAAGAGCCAAGGAGAAAAAGCTAGTGCACATTGCTTCGGATTGGCATAGCATGTTGGATTACTGAGAGGGGGGGATGAATCAGTAATGAGAAATTATACCAATTTTACCACAATATGTATTCTTTAAATTTTACCAATAATGTTCAACA
>SNQJ01S0000145.1:432212-489817 GCA_010110895.2 Picea sitchensis
CATGTAAACATAAGAAGAATCACATCAACATCACATCAAGAACACAATGCACTCGTTTTTACGTGGAAACCCAAATGGCAGAAAACTACAGAATGATTTATTATATATATCAAGAATTCATTCATAGGAAGCACCAACTTCCAAATTCTCCAACTACAACTAGAAGGATGCTCCAACCCCCTATTCTCATGCTCCAGCCTAAAGGAATTTGCAGCTTCCTGAATTCTTTGGCTCCAACCAGAAGGAGGCTACAACCCCCTGGATTCTCCAGCTCCAACCGGAAGGTGGATACAACCACCTAGTTTTCAGGATCCAACTTGAAGGAAGCTCCAACTCCCTAATTTTCTGGCTCCAACCGGAAGGAGGCTACAACCCCCTTTCCTTGCCCCGTCTTGTCTCCCTAAAATATAAGTGTAGATCAAATATCACAAAATATGCCACTATCACTGCCAAAAACTCTGTCACTGTCATTTTCATTGTCACTACCATCATCGCATCAACCTGTAACTTGTCACTGTATCCAACCTATTATTGTCAATCGCTCACTGTCACAACAACCTATCCAACTAATCACTGCCACAACAACCTTTCCATCCAATCATTATCACATCCATGAAACCAGCTCCACTCTCATCCAGATGTATCTCATGCCAATATCACCAAGAGCATATCTCAAACCATATGCTCAACATCCCCAACACATGCCTCTACCAAGAATGTACCACCGCATATTATCACAAGATATGTGTCTCAACCAAGTACTAATCATGTACCATCAACAAGTGAATCAACCATGCACCAAACCTATATCACCACCTGTACCACAACAAGTGCGTCAACCATGCACCAAACATGTACCAATTCGTGCATCAACCATGCACCAAACATGTACCAATTCATGCATCAACCATGCACCTTAATAATCAACACCTATTGCTACGGGGAAAATCCTCCTATACTGGGTCTAAGGTAAAGGCAGACTGCTAACTCCCTTAAATTATTGTTCTACCCTTAAGCTACACCAAAACCATCTAAACAGAGTGACGAGAGAGAAAGGAAAGAGAGTTAATGAATGCACCTTTAGTCCTTGTGATTGGTGTAGACCTCTTTTGCATGTTGTTGTCTCCTAGATCATGAATCTCCTCCCAAAGATAACCTGCAAAATATTAGGAATAAAATGCAACAACATATGAAATCTCTACCAATCAATTTAAAAGTCTAGACATAGATATAAATGCATGAATTAAGAAAAAAAAATGTAAACATAGGGTTTTGGAACAAGGATGAACTCTTTTATTCAATTTTAAAATAAAAAGGATTACAACCTTTGTCGGCAACCGCTCCACGAACCAAGTCTGGGATCCTTTGTCATGGATCCAAGTGCATCAATCCCACATTATCTTCTCGCAATCAACATATCACCAAGGGAAGGAGGAAGGGTTTCATAAGGAGAAAGGATGGAAGGGAAGGCTGAGGCTAAAACTCAGGATAGGATGCAAAACTTGGGCTAAGAAAGGGAAGGGATTTTGGTAGAATTTTCTTATTCTCTTTCTTATGTTCATAAATGACACCCCAATACCTCTTTTTATATGAGAAAAATATGGTTATTTGGTTTAGGGATGGGATACAAGGGGTAAAATGGTTAGGAAACCCTCCATAGCCCGTAAACTTCGTCGAATTACACGCAATTTTATATTTTTTGCTAATTTCGGAGGTAAACATGAGCTATATAGCATGAAAAATGTGTGTGTATGCAAGCTAAATCACATGCAACATATGTGTGTATGTGGGATATTAGTTCAGTAGAGCGCGTGCACTCTCCAAAAAAATGGTTTTTTAAAAGGAAGCCTAAGTTGTATTTTGGAAAAGCATGCAAATGGGAGGACTAATGTCTTGTATGCATAGATAAGGAATTTTTGGACTATAACATATGCCCCGTAATGTGTGAGGTCACAAGAGAAACTGATGGCCAAAATACATTACAATATATTTACACAGTGGGAAGGCATAGAGTTGAGTGGGCCCAAGTTGAGTGTCCGTGAGCGTGCCATCTACAAAATAATAATAATCTCTCTGAGGCGAGCATACCTATGCTCTAGATGAACTAAGCATGGTTTCCAATCAAGTACACTGCATATCCATGTCATATGTGATTACTATACAAAATATAAATGTGTATATAAAGTTTAGCCGCGAACAATACACAACGGATTTACATCTCAAGATCATTTGACAATAGACAAGTACAATATCATATGCATATTCAAGAAGCATTGATGCCTATGGTTGGAGATGAGGACTTCATAGCTTGAGAAACTACTTCAAGATATTCAAAATCTTAGGTAAGAGTACAGTAGGAGTGTAATACTCACTACTTTGAGGTCTTATACATGTCGTCACGAAAATATCGAATGATCTTGATCATTAGGCACATAACTTCATTGATTTTGAATCCGAACTTGACTGGACTCTTGGGATTACCGACTTATGAAGGTCAAGAGATCAACAATAGAATGGCCAACTTAGGTTGGATAAAAATTCTCTTGGAAAAAAGCACGAAAAAATGATGAGTCTCGGGCAGCATATTATTGACATAAGTCTGTGATACAGGACACACCACAAACTCTCCATATGTTTGGAAGAGTAACCAAATGGAGGAGGACACAACTCTATGTAACGAGAACAACTTCCTAAGGTTATACTAGATCCCAATGCTTGGAAAAAAAATGGAAGGATGTGCTTTGTCTAAGGGAGACTATCTTGTTGTCGATAAAAGGAAATGTATATCACATCCCCTCTTTTTGGAATATTTTTTTTTTGTCTTTTTCAAAGTTTTAACTATCTTGAAAAAGAATAAAAGAATGTTATGTTACAAAGGAGGAATGAGTGTCATGGGAAATAAAACTAGTTCCAAGCACATGGAACATATTGATGCTAGGTGCAAGGAGATATGTGCGGGATAAAGACACTTGAGAAAATTCCTCCATGGGTCAAGGTGCCATATCACAAGGGAAAAAGTGCTACAAGGCTTGCATTTAAGGAATGATTTGAAGGTTCATTTAATAACAACATGAAGCCGACATTAGGCCAAAGATGCAAGGATGAGACATGTGATGAGATTAATTATGACACAACAAGAATCCTTCCATGTGAAGGTTTACGATCCCAAAGAAGGTAAGATCAGTGTTTTTTCATGTTTAGAGAGTCTGAAAAACATTAAAAGAAGACTCCAGAGTGTTCCCTTTTTGTAATTAGTCGAGTTGGTTCGAAAAATGGTTAAACTTATACCGAAAGGATGTCTCTTCAAAACCATTTTAATGAGTGTGACAGACACAAGATAACTCGGCCAGATTTTCAATTTTAAGGAGTTTGAAAAGAGCTTAACTATGGACTCAAGTTTATTCTCCTTAGACCGACAAAGTATAAAATATAACTTAGGATAACTCTCATGGTGAGACATGTCTCCCGAGGTGTACCTTTTTCCAGGATAATCTATTGGTTGAAAAAAAGGGTTAAACTTATGCCAAATAGATATTCCTTCTAGACCAATTAACGAGAGTGAAAGGAACAAGGTCACTTAGTGATCTTTTCATATTTATGGAGTCTGAAAAGAGCTTAAATATGGACTCTAGGGGGTTTCCTTTTTCATAGATAATATCCAAGGCACGAAAAAGAGATAAACCAAAACCAAGGAGAAAGGCCCTTTTTCAAAACTTTAGTCCCTCGGGCCTAAAAAAGGGTTAAAATTACACCTGAGAATACTTTCCTAGCGAACCGAAGATCCTAGGGCATACCTGTATTCATAAATTAACTGTCTAGACCAAAAAATGGGTAACCTACCGTCGAACAGATGTTCCTTCAAATTTTAGTTTGATGAGCATGAAGGGAAAAAATATCACTCGACAATCTTTTTAATTTTATAGAGTTTGAAAAGGTCTTAAAGAAGACTCCAAGGGGGATTATTTTCTTAAGTAATCTAAATGAGATCGAAAAGAATAAATGGGCTCTCGTTAGATGTTGCTTTCAAAGTTTAAGAGACCCTGAAAGGCAACAAACCATGCTCATAGGGAGTCCCTCAGTTATGAGACAGAAAATATGAAGAACAATGTGGCTTCGATATATAATCATGGTGCGACTAAAATGAATCCCAAGCCTATGGATAAAAATTCACAACATGGATGCAAAAAATGAAGCAAAGGATCTACCTAGGGCATCCATGTAAATGAAGGCTCTACCACCTAATTACGACACTTCTAAAGAAGCATATAAATTTATGCGTCACACTTCGGTGGGATCGATCCTATGGAAAAGAGAAAAAGTCAACAATATGAAAAATGCAAGGTGGTGAGAACCTAACCTATATGAAAATGTCGAAAAAAAACTTTTACCATGGGATGATATGAGTCTAACCCGTCTCATGAAAACACCAAACCAAAAGAACAAGTACATTAGAACGACCCAAAGATCTCTCAAGAAGAAACTCAAGTACCCACCAAGCCAAGAATAGGGAAAAAGAGGACCAAACTAGGGAAAGTCTATAAATAGAGGTGGACAACTCATTTTAACCATTGCAATTTGGAAAATAACCAAAAAGTAAAAAAACCCTCTTCTTCAAAAAATGAATTCAAGGAGCTACGGTGGATGAAAGATCCTCAAACCTGAACCAAATAAGTACAAATGACCTTTCTTTCATTTTCATTCATTATTTTTTGCTTAATTTATTTTTTGGAGGGTGCACACCCTTGTAAAAGGGTCGGGTTGTCCACACCCAACACACATATGTACACGGGAAAATTAACACTTAGCCCGCATACATACCCGATTGTCTTAAATACAACCTGCGTACATCTCTTTATCGTTCAAAAAATGTGAAATAAAAGGATAACCTCACAAATTTTGTGCAACAGGATGTATGTTCATTGGTGAGAAAGGGAACATGAAGAGTTAGATGTCTTGGTAGAGGAGGATCTAAGGGCCATTGCCATGCTTATGCAGTGTGGTATATGGAAATTTTTCCAGTGTCCATTCATGAGGGCACAACCCAGACTACTGAACCACTTGATAGAGTATTGGCATCCAGATCCATAGGCCTTCATGTTAGAGGGCCAATCACTAACTCCAACGATAGAGGATATTTACTTTTTGACTGGTCTCTTTAGGAGGGGGGAACCGGTCAACTTGAGGACCTTTCCTCTAGGACCGCATAACATAGAGGATTATATCGGGATGTATTGCAAGATCGACACTGAGAAAGTAGGTTCTTAGGTGCCAATTCACAATATCACTAGCCTCAATCCTCAGATAGTACTCTACATGATTGGGAGGATAATGGGATCTGCAACACTTCATCAAGATTCATGTGCACAGATGCATTGTGAAGCTTAGTGTCTAGACGCCACTATTTTTTACTGGAGCACTATAATTCTCAGATACATGGAAAAACAATTGACCGACTATTGAAGAAGAATGAAAAAGAACTTCGAGTTCGGGACTGTAATGTGCGCTTTATTTTTCGAGAGAGTACCAAGCCTTAGCCCGAGGGAGATAGTATGAGGCCATATTGCCTCCTTTCTAGAATTATTCAAGTGGGCAGCTTTGTTACCTCGGCAGGGTGCAGGGAGAGTATAGGAGGCATTCGATGATAAAAAATTTAACTGGTGGGCTCGTTAGATTCCTATGATCAAGGAATACCCTTATGCAGGGATCAGTTTCATAAGGGATCTTGATATTCCCATGCCCCCTGGTGAGGAGCGCAGAGAGATAGGTAAACACATTTTGAAGTTATTAAATTTTTAAAATTTTTAAATGTTATCATTTTTATGGTAATGTCAAAGTACTAACTCAATGATATGTCATATGCAGATGTGGGACCAGTGTGACCAATCAACTTTGCCCAGACCATGGATCGTCCTTGAGAAGATGCCAAACTAGAAAGAGTAGGAGGACCCCCAACCGAAGAGGCTGAGAGAGTACTGTGAAGAGTAGAGAGGAACCTGGCAGCTCTCACTCTTACAGTGTCGATGACAGAGATAGAGGATCTTCCCCTGGCTATGCAACCAGGTGTTTTAGGGGTACCCAGGATTTGGGTTCAGTTGTTTATGAATCTTACAAATGTTGTAGTTCATTATACTAGGGCTGAAAGGCCTAGGCCATAGTTAGTACTGGACCACCTATGTGCCAAGGGTGCCTTTTATACTCTATTTTATAGTGAGGGCTTGAGCTCAACGATGTATATCGGCTCTATTTGAGGCTTTATGTCCGAGTTTTGTACTTATGAAATAATTTTTGGATACATTATTATATATTTACATATTTTTTCCTTATAGATAAACATTTTGTACAAATGTATTTACATATGTGTGTATGTGTGTTCTTTTACTTTTATGTGTGAGAAATTTGCCAATCTAATACTTGAATATCCAATATATCAATTAGTTTATTAGATCTCCTAGGAACATGAATATAAGTAATATAATCAAAATAGTATTCTAAGAGACATGCCCTAAGGAATATTCGGTGAAGGGTGGGATCGTAGACATGGTAAACTCCATTTAACTGAGACATGACCAGTTGAGCAAATAGGTAAACCCGAAGGTGAGAGATACCATGTGACAATGCATTGCGTAGTAATTATATTACAGTGTTGTACTCGTCAAAATTATTGATTTCCTCACCCAGAAAAATACCTCTAGAAGACATCAACTGAACAAAAGGAGTAAATATCACACAAGTTATGGAAGCAAGCCTCTGAGTGTGCCAGTTAGCACTGTTTGTGAACCCAACATAGACCTCAAACTCACTTGACATATGCCACAGTGAAAAGAAACACAATAAACTACATGTCCATAAAACAAAAAGACAAGACTGTATAAATAAAGATATACATTATATACAATAAGTCACACCCATGAGACCGACCTAAGTGTAATACTTCTAAAGGTAGAGCCCATTTATAGGCTTTGATAAAGCATTACCCTCAAAATCAACCAATTGATAGGGACCCTTTTCTAAAACCTTCTTGACAATGAATTGTCTCAACCACATGGGTATGAACTTTCCTTTCCCTAAGGTATCTTTATCTTGGTCATATACCAGGACAAGATCGCCTTAGGAGAAAATACGAGGGTGGATGGGCCAATCATACTAACACTTGACATGTTGTTCATGAGCCTCTTTGGCCGAGGCTACATCTCGACGTTTCTCATTGAGATGCTTGAGATCTAAAAGACACTCCTTAAGTGGTGCACTGTCAGGTAGTAGTTCCACTGTCAACTTAAGAGAAGGGATTTTCCATTCTATGGTAAAGACTACCTCCAACCCGTAAATGAGTTGGAAAGGAGAGAAACCGGTAGCAGTCTTGACTGAGGTTCGATAATCCCAAAGTGTCGAGTACAACATCAAATGCCAATTTGACTTGGCTGAATTGATCATCTGCTGAATAATAGTCTTGAGAGACTTATTAACAACCTCCACTTGACCATTCTCCTGTGGGTATTAAGATGACAAATATTCTTGCTTAAACCCTAGTTTTGATGTTAACTCAGACATCATCTTGTTCTGGAAGTGATTGCCATGATCTATGACAATCTCCTTCAGAATACCAAACCTGGATATAATCTAGTTAAAAACAAAAAGTACAGTCGTTTCCCCATCATTGTTGAATGTCGGCATAGCTTCGAACCACTTAGTACAGTAGTCTACTACTATGATGATATAGCGATGCCCCCTAGCTGAAACTGGGTTGCATGTAGTGAAATCAATACCCCACTTAGTGAAGGGACCAACAACAATAACTGGGAACATGGGAGTTGGGTGTGCTTGCATATTCTGAGAGAAGGTTTGGCATGGGTGGCACTTCTTGATCGCCTCTACACAATATTTGATCAACGAGGGCCAAAAGTATCCAACGCGAAGAATCATTTGGGATGTTGTCAACCCAGACAGGTAACCGCCACATGCTCCTATTTGACAATCATCTAATGTAAGGTATGCCTCTTTGTGAGTGAGACATCGACAAAGAATGCAATCCACTCCTCGACAATATAAAGTGTTATCGAGGATAAGATAGTTCTACGCTTGATGGAGTATTCACCGACGCTCATCGCGAGAAGCAGAATATGGGCACTTCAAAGTATGAAGATACACAAGTATATCTCTATACCAAGGGTCCGAAGATGAAATAAGGAAAAGATCCCCATTAATCGGTGACTCTTCGGGAAAATTATTACCACTCTCGACCAGAAGTTCTGAGATTAGTTCAACAAAGACCAAAGACTTTTTAGACTTTGCCGAAACAAAATCCAAGTCAAATTATTGCAGGATGACTATCCATCAGCTGATTTTACCACCGATAACCCATCATGTTAACACATATTGAAAAGGGTTCATGACAGTCAGGATGATGGTCTTGCGAAGTAAGATGTAATGACGGAACCAATGGACAACATGAACAACTACCAAAGCAAGTTTCTCAACATGTGTGTAGTTGAGTTCCGGTCCTACCAAGCCTCGACTAAGATAGTAGATAACATGCTCTTAGAGCGCGTCATCTTCTTGGACCAAGACCATGCCAATAGTAAACTCTATGGCAGCCAAATAAAATAAGAAATCATTTCCATAATCTAGAGGACTGAGTAGAGGGGAAGGCATCATAGCACATTTCAACGCTTCAAAAAAATGTTGAGTCGCTTCATCCCAACAAAATGGGACCACTTTTTTCAAGAGATGCATAAACCCTTTAGTAATATCATCATAGTTAGAAAAACAATGCCGAATAAAGTTGGCTTTCCCCTATATAATTTGAAGCTGGGGGATTTTGCACGGGGGAGGTAATTGAACTATTTGCTCAACCTTTAGAGGATCGACCATGATCCCTTTATTTGACATGATAAAACCTGACAAGCGTCCTGATGTCACGCAAAAACTACACTTATTTGGATTTAGGTGAATCTGATAGTAGTGACACATCCCAAAGATAATTTGTAAATGGGTGGGATGATTCGATCTCTTACGAGAATGTGATGCCAAATCATCAAGATACACCTCGACTATGTGTTTGAGGTTGTGGAAGGCAAACGACATGCCCCACTGAAAAGTGGCTCCAACATTCTTAAGGGTAAAATGCATTTTTTTTGTACGTGAATGTACCCCAAGGAAAAATAAATGTCATTTTTTGTTGGACATTGGGCTTGATCTAAATCTGGTTGTTCCCGAAAAAACTGTCCATAAACGAAAAGACCTCACAACCCGCACATTCATCGACAATCTCGTCAATGAACGGGGTTGGAAAATTGTCTTTTGGGAAAGCTTTGTTCAGGTCACGAAATTCCATACATACACAGATCGTACCTTTATTTTTCTTGACAGGAACAAGATATGATACCCATTCCTTCAATTACATAGGATATATGAAACCAGCCTTGATGAGCTTCTCTACCTCAGCCTTGATCATTTTTGCCTTGCGAGGATTGACTGGGTGAAGCTTCTGTCGGACATGCTTAACATCTAGGTAAGTTGTGATATCATTTTCAATGATACGTGGGTCAATCCTAGCATATCCTCATAAGACCAGGAAAAGACGTCGTGAAACTCTTTAAATAATTCAGTGTATATTTGAATCTCTTTGGGAGAACTATGTACTCTGACGAAGAAGTTTTCCATGACGCTAGGGGTTCTAGAGATGTCAATAGGAATTGTTTCAGCTATACTTTTCATGTTCCCCTCGGCATATATTTCGTGCATGGCCAGAGGGTTAATAGGAAAAGGGGAATCTCCATTCATGGTCATAATGAACTCTCCTGCCTCTATTATCTTCAGCTCAGACAGGAAACAAGATCAATGGTGAAGATCATCCCAAGGTCTGTCTGGCCCAGTCATTGCATCCAAAATTGCCTCATCAGAGGGCAAGACTAAGTCCAAAGGATCATAAGTTGTGAGAGAGTCTCAAGCCCAAATAGACTCGATAATAGGATCTATCTCCTATGGGGGAGCTGGATCAGGGTTGGTCAAGGCTTGTTGAACAATATTGCACGCAACCTCAGTAGCAGATAAGAGAATTTCCATTCCAGGGAATTCTATCCCTTCCATCAAATCCGTTGGGGAAGGTAAAATCCATGGGTTATTAAAGTAACTCATTCTAAAAGACATGACTTGAAATATTGCATCCTTTGGATAGTTGGGAAAAACCAAAATAAACTTGAAATCATTTAGCAGGCGACGGATAATAAAAATTCCCCATTAAATATGGAAACAATCTGGCACCTAAGTTGATAGTACATGGTTGTGGGTTGTCAATCACTGGGACCCTAGATGCCACTGATGAAGGGTCAAGAAAGGAGAAGGATAAATGATCAACGGTTATGATCTGGCTGTCGTGAGGAAAACATACGACCCAAAAAATGGTGGATACAACCGTTGTCATAGCATAGGTCCAACTTCATCCTAACAAAATATTGTAGTCGAGAGGTGCATCAACTACTTCTACTTCGACACTCACATTTTTTCCCTCCAACTGCACAGGGAAGGAAGGAATTATTCCATGTGGTCTGAAAGATTGACCGTCAAATGCGGATAACAACATGGGCGATGGAGATAACTCAAATTGGCCAATGGAATTCCAACATGCCAATGACATTATGCAAGTCATGGAACTCTCATCAACCATCGTACAGAAAATCTTTTGTGTCAATGATTTCATGGCATACACCACTACTATATGAAAAGCGACGTTGTGAGGAAGACGAGGTTTATAATATGTAGGTTCAAAGACAATTATTCCTAAGTTAGTAGTCTAGGTTTCTCCCAAGGCAGACAACAATGCTTTCCTCTATGAGGAACAACTCTGGAGGACTTCTTGAGTAGAAATTGCACAAGGATTTTATACCATATCCTCCATGATGGAGTAATTATGAGCAACCCTTACATTTGGGTTGTGAGAATCCTTTTTAAACACACCCTTAGGGATGTGATTCGTATCTTCTCCCAAAGTCTTCTCAATTTGAAGAGGAGGTAGTGGGTTGGAGGCTTCTTTTCCCTTCTCAAAAGATTCTGGCATTCCATAATTATGAGCCTTGGTCTGCAGGTGAGCTTCAAACTTCATCATATAAAAAATTTCAACTCCTTTGTTATCATTAGGCACGGGGGCTCCTTGATCTCCCCCAGGCATGTTCGTGGACAAGAAAAATTGAGACAAATTTTTCCGTTGTGGAAAAGGGTTGGTTAACACGGCAGGCTGTTACTGTGCTAATAGATTTTGGGATTCCTCAAGCTGAGGGAATTGATGATTCAAGTGGTCTTTCGTTTAAAGATTACACAGAATCTTTACCTTCCTCTTTTCAATTTTCCCCTCGCCAACATTATTCATAGATTTCTTATCCCCGTTACCCTTCTTGTTTTTAGATTTCCTCTTTCCCTCAGTTTGTTGGTTACCCTTGTGATTGTTGATTACACATTGTGTAAATCTGACGCTTGGGTTATGGGGGAAGTTGAACTATGAGTTTGGCTGGCCATAGCCTGCTAAATTGATAACTGTTGTAATTGATTAGTCAACTAATCTATAGACTTTCTCTATGTTTATCCTACTATTCCATCAACGTGAGGCCCAAACTTCTATTTGGTCTTGTCGAAAGTCGACTATGGTGCATCATGCATGATCTCATATAGCATACCAGATTGAGAGTAAATAAAATCTAGTTTTTGGTCTCTCATGATAGCATCTTCCTCGGAAAAAACCATGGACGTCACGACGTCTTTGGATACACAAGGCACCAAGAAATTTATGAACCACACGAGAAAAAATGTGGGAGGCACATTAACTTTGATCAAACTCTTTCGTTGTTACCATTCTCGAATGTGATACGAGATATGGTTGGATTTTTTTTGCTCGAAGTTGGCTAGAAACTCGGTGCCAACATTGTATCTTAGCGGTAACTGGAAATGGTTTAAGAAGACAATAGCTAGGTCGTTAAAGTAAGCATACTTCGAGCTATCAAGATAGATATACCATTTCATGACACCCCTTATAGGAGTGCACTGAAACAAAGGAAACTTAACAAAATCATCCTTTAATGAGTTGGATGAGCACCATAAATGAAATTTCATAGCATGATCACCTGGATCCTCATAAGGATTTCCTTCGAACTTAGGGATGTCTAAGGGAAACTTAGTTGGCATGGGGGTCCAAAGCGGATCTGACATATCAAATCGTTTAAAAGTTTCGATGAATCTGGAAAATGCAGAGTTGCCAGGAAAGGTAGTCTAGGTTGTGGTGGGTTCAAATGAAAAGAGGGGCCTATATTTTGGCTGGAATGAGGTTTCCAGGAAAATTTTGACTTTCATTTTGGGATTTTATAGAAACTGTGGTGGCCCTATCCAGTAAAAGGATCTTGCGTTTTATTCTACATCGTCAGTTGATTCTCGTAGTTAAATGGCATGCCTTGTGTAGGGATTGCTCGTTGCATAGTATTCCAAGGACCTTGGTTGGGGATTCCCCCGACGACCCTCCTGGCATAGGTATTGAACCTTGCCCGGGGTTCTGATGATTGTGGGAGGGGTTTCCCTCAATCATCATCCCTTGCGAAGGAAATGATCCCTACCAGGGATTTTCAAGACCTTGTGAGGAGTAAACTCCCATCATCGCTCCCTGCAAAGGAATGAAACCAAATGCATTGAACAAAGAAAAAGGCATGGACCCTACCGAAGAAAGAAGATGATGAGAAATCATTATTTCCAAATGCATTGAACAAATAAAAAGGCATGGACCCTACCGAAGTCATGTAGGGTAGAGGTTTGTGACTCCCCCCACTGAACAAACTAGAGTTGGTGTTAGGCCCGATCGGGTGCTCGAAAGCACATCCGAGCAAAGGGGTTGGAGGAGGGAAATGACCCCCGCCGTAAGGGATAGCATTGAGTGGGGTAGTGGTTCCTGCAACAGATCCCTGTAAGGGAGCATTAGAGATCCCTACCCCCAGACCAATAGTCTATAGAGTAGAGTAGGTTAGGATTGAACTAGAATCAAAACCCAAAATCCCATATGAAAAGGGAGCACCAGACACATTGTGAATAGAGGGAACAATGTTAAATAATTGAAGGGATTGTGCCACTTCCCGAAGTAGTGGGTGTCTGGATAGCCATAGTCCTGATAGGTGGAAGTGGGGGAGTGATACCTCCTCCCACAGTAGCCGAGATGGGAGTATGAGGACTCCCAAAATAAGTAGTACTAGTTGCTTCCATCGTTGCTCGTCTAAAAAATTGACGTTCAGGTGAAGTCACCTCAGGTAGGGTTATCTGAATAAGAGGCGACGATGATAAGTTAGTGATCGAAGAGTTTGTAGGCATGAATCCTTCAACTTCAAATTCAAAAACAGTGGACTCCTCTAGTGTAGGAAATTATTCTCTAGGATCTAGCTCGGGTATAGTTTCATGTGGCCCGGTTTCTTCAAATGAACCCTCTTGATATATCTTGTGACTCAGTGGTGGTGGAGGTGGCTCCAAAGTAAATAGTGGCAGGCCTTGAAGCATACGTGAATGGCGAAGCTATTTATCTTCCACCTTGTGAAATGATCAATCGATTCTCTAAGGTTGAGCTAGCATGAAACATAGAGGACAGACTAAAATTTCCTAATGACAAATCAAGCAAACAATTGACTGGAAGGAAGAACAGTTATGCCAATCGACACTAGAGAAACTTCCTAGTGCAAGTGTAACTCGAACATGGAAACACCCTCCGAGTATACTCTTCAAAGAGTGATCCGATGTCTTCACTAGGTACCATGGTATACCCCTGCAGTGACATGTGTAAGTCTCTAAAAAAGGCAACTAGGTTTCCAGCTCGTAGTCAGTCACCAGGCATGTACAGTCGATAGTCGAGACGATCTTAATGAGCAGGATAACAAAGTTGGAATCCTTTCAAGGGTACCAAAGGAAAATGGTTCGGAAGACAACTAAGGATATTGAATGGATTTGAGGTCCACGAGACTCCATAGTCAATTGCGATGAGTGTAATTCCCAATAATGACCCTCAATATACAATCCCTACTATGCTTGGTCTGGATTTGGAAGGGTTATCTCCTCTACCTTTCCTCACACGACCTCGTGTCTATCCCCTTTGTTGGAAGGGGGTCCCAGATGAATCTTACAAAACTAGACTCTGACACTCCCTATCACATACTCTTATATTTGTTGAAGCAGCCTTGAAGATTTCCCTCTCCACACCTATTTCAAGGCCCTAGATCCTAGACTATTTGGTGAACCTACAAACAAAAGTATGATTTATTTTCAGTGTTAATTGTTGATTTTAATTTTCTTGATTTACTCAAAAGGGTACATATATGCAACTTATGGTGTTTACAAGAGATGAAAGAGAAGAAATAAAAACTTTAGATCATTTATGCAAAAGCAAACTAGGTTCCACTATTGAAAAATGGCTTTTAAATCTTTGCAAATGCAAACTTTTCGAAGTAAAGTAGTCCAAGATCCTAAAATGCAAGAATTTTCCTATAATGTGCTTTTTGTTTTTACAATGTAGATGAAAACTACTAAACTTTCAAGGACATATCAAAGAAGGAACTTTGGAAATGGAATTCTTTTATTTTGTAATAAACAACCTATGCTACAACTACCAAACAAGATGCATAACTAAATGAAACAATTTTTTGTTTTTTGAAATGCTTAGAAAAGAAAAAACACAAGTAAATGATATTTTTCATTTTTCAAAGCACAAACAAGGTAAAGAGAAAATAAACCCAAGACTAACACAAACCCTAAACCACTACTTGAATGCAAGGATTCACTGGAATCCATGGGAGGATCTAACACTTATAAGTTCACCCTAAACCTTCAAAGAAAATAAAAGAAAAATAGAAAAATAGCATGGGTTCTTTACAAAGTGCAAGATAAACTGAATTTTTAACCCAACCAAACACACTTAACAAATACCTTGAATATTTCAAGAAGGCCTAAGAATCAAAAAGCTTCTTTCCAGGATAGACAAAGTATTTTTTTTTAAACCTTCCAAAACATAGAGACACTTGTTGATCACAAGCATCCTACGTATGTGTGTGGGATGTATACTATGCAGACCGCATATATACACGGGCTATACAGAGGACCGGGCGCGTGCATCTCTGCAAAATTTCAAAAAGAAAAAGGTTTGGACAACCAACTAGGTAGGGAAGACTGGTAGGCACCTGGAAGGTGACCAGAGACCCTAACTGACTCAGAAAACTTGGAAAACTAAAAAAAAAAACTGAAAAAAAAAACAAATCAAACCAAAATATCCCACTAATACGCTAGAGAAACTCCCCAGTGGAGTCACCAATTCTGCTATGGGTAAAATCCCCTTATACTGGGTCTAAGGTAAAGGAATAGTGCTAACTTCCTTAAAATACTATTCTACCCTTAAGCTACCCCAAAACCATCTAAAGAAAGTGACGAGAGAGAAAGGAAAGAGAGTTAATGATGCACCTTTAGTCCTTGCGATTGGTGTAGACCTCTTTCACTTGTTACCACCTCCTAGATCACATATCTCCTCCCAAAGTTGACTTGCAAAAGATTAGGAATACAATGCAACAACATATGAAATATCTATTGATCACTTTAAAAGTCTATACATAGATGTAAATGTGTGAATTAACAAAAAGCATGTAAATGTAGGGTTTTGGAACAAGGATGAACTCTTTTATTCAATTGTAAGATAAAAAGGATTACAACCTTTGTCGACAACCACTCCACGAACCAAGTTTGTGCTCCTCTGTCGTGGCTTCAAGTGCATCAATCCTACGTTATCTTCTCACAACCAACATATTACCAAGGGAAGGATGAAGGGTTGCATAAGAAGAAAGGCCGGAGGGGAAGGCTGAGGATAAAACTCAGAATAGGATGCAAAACTTGGGGTAAGAAAGGGAAGGGATTTTGGCAGATTTTTCTTATTTTGTTTCTTATTTTCATAAATGAAACCCCAAGACCTCCTTTTATATGAGAAAAATATGGTTATTCGGTTTGGGGACGGGCTACAAGGGGTAAAATGGTTAGGAAACCCTCCATATCCCATAAACTTCGTCGAATTTCGTGCAATTTTATATTTTTTGCAACTTTTAGAGGTAAACGCAGGCTACATAGCATGCATAACGCATGTTTACGTGGGCTAACTAGCATGCAGCATGCGTGTGTACGCGGGCTATTAGTTCAGCAGGGTGCGTGCACTCTCCAAAAATGGGTTTTTTAAAAGGAAGCCTCAGTAGTATTTTGGCAAAGTATGAAAATGGGAGGGCCAATGTCTTGTATGCACAGATAAGGAATTTTTTGACTACAACACCTATACCATACCATGTACCATAACATGTGCCAACCATGCACATCAACCATATACCATATCATGCATATCAACCATGTATATCAACCATGTACATAAACACCATATCATATACCATGTATCAATCGTGCACCATAACAAGTGTCTCAACCATATACCATATCATCCCATACACCATGTACCATAAGATATGCTAAACAAGTAATACCAATGGTGTACTTCAACCAAGTACTATCACTCACAATCATGACATGTACCATACCATAAGCCTCAAGTATATGCCAATATCACAAAAATGTGCCTTTAATAATGAACCATAACAACCATATACCAAGTACCATACATAAGAGTGTTTCCCACTCAACCAACCAACCAACATATACCATATCCGGATATCACAACAACCATACCAAGAATTCCTCAAGAATTCATAATACCATAAGCAAAAGTGATCATTAAAGCAAACATGTAACCATACCTGAACTTCAATAGATGATCTAAACCTATAGAATGTTGACCTGGGAACTTGCTTCATACTTCAGGGACCTAATACTAACATCTACTCAAGTTTTCATGAGTTTTTTCACATGTACGCTACTTCCTCTTCTATAACCCACATATGTATGCACTTTCCTCCACTACAACCCGCATACGTATGCATTTTCCTCCACTACAACCCACATACACCTCAAAAACTAGGGTTTTTCTCAAATTCTACAACTCTGAAACTTTCGGCCCTTCACACTTTTTCCACCTCAGAAACGTGTCACCACATTCAACCTCAGATTTACTTATTGTTTTCCAATAGAAAGATAAACCATTACAAAATCACTAGACCATAAAAAATTCACAAGATAGATATTCAATGTAAGTGTGTGTGAATGTACAAATGAATGACTCCATGAGGTGTATTTATACAAATTCTAGGTAACTCCCCTCCTTACTTTAGGGCTTCTAGGTTTTTCTTGTTACAACAAATTTACCCCTTTGACCAAGACATATAACAAACTAGGGGCTTCTTGTCCACTCTTCGGATCTTCCAACTTTACAAGGCCATATCTCCCTAACCGTAAAGATCCACGTGGTGTACCACATATCATTGGAAGTGGCAAGATGTGTACTATCTATATATGATAGTCTTACCTAAAATTTTATTGTCCTTCATGTTGTTATTCCTCAATCAACCTCGGGTCCCATAACCACACCTCTGGGGCTACATGTAGACTATATCAAATGTACCCAACTAACTCATCATCAATCTCGATCATATAGATGATAAATAATGGTCCAACGATCTCATCCACATCTCTAGTTCTTATGTACTTCTCCAAGGGTTGACATCAATTTCCAAGATCACTCTCCAAGGTTTGACATCAATGACAACCAATTGTCCAACAATATCCCCCTTTGGAATTGACGAAAACACCAACATTGATGGAAACACTTAGACATGGAAATACTCATGCTCATGCTCCTACTCCCCCTCTGACCATTGCTCCTCATTAATGTGTCTATATCTCCCCCTTTAACACCAATGGAAAAGGGTATCTCCCCTTGGGGTTGCTCCCCCTATCTTCATACATTTGTTCTTTATCTTCACCTTTGACCAAAGGTTAAATCCCCTTGTCAATATGTCTCCTCCTAAAAATATACTTGTTGTAACCAATCATGGAAATAAAAGGATAACTCCCTCTGTGGGTATGTCTCCCTTTGTCTGCATGCTACTGATCTTCCTTTCTAGATCTCTCTCTCTCTGATTATTTTTACGATGTAGAAACACCTGTGAAATGTTTCCTTTCCTCTCTTCTAGTGCTACTTGTCTTCCATTGGTGCTTCCTCATGTAATTAACTGACATATATAAAAATAATTCAAGATTTATTTCTTCAATCACTTGTCATGTTCACTTGACCATGTTGTCAAATGAGTTTGTTCTGATGATATAGCTTCTACTGAAAATTTCTCTTTCCCTATTATGTTGTGCCTTTCACTACTTTCCAACTGATCCCAACTAATTCCACTGATTTGAATTGTAAATACATTAATATGAATCGTCACATACTCTATATACCTGCTAAGAATCTCATGAATTCATCTCAGTCCATATGTCACATACTTTTCATAACCCTGCGAGTCAACTTTCCACAATGTCAACCCATCTATCATTATACAAAGACATATCTGCATAAAATATGTCTCCTAATCTAATCTATCTTTTCATCAAACTATGCATGTTTGGAACAACCTGTACTAAATTTATCTCTACTTGAATATGATCATAAACTTATACCTATGTAACTGCCAACTGATACATGTGTGGGAATACTACTTTCTCAGTCGTTCAATCTGATTTTGTACTTCTTCTCTCTGACTACTCTGAATCTATCTCCTCAAACCCTCTAAGTTGCATGAAGGATGGATATATGATCTGTCTCAGCTGCTGCACAGACTCCCCCTGTTCATCATATTTGTTGGGAGTCTCCAAGAGAGATAGCTCGGAATAATACCTTCTCTTATGCGGAGTCATATTTCTCTTCACCAGTGGACTCATCATATATCTGAACTCTAATTTATTCATTTTTATCTGTGGATTGATCTCATGCTACATTCCTAAAAGTACAATCTCTTGAACCTTTTCTTCTTTTATTTCTGGTACTACTACAAATCCTGCGATCTTTGGGACCTGGTATTTATTGACATGTTCTTCTTTCACTTTCTCTTTTTCTTGTTCTTTTATTTTCCAAATATTATTTATTTGATATATGTTTCTTTCTTCATGGATGGAACCACCATGCTTCTACAATTCTGGGATATATTACCATAGTTGTGGAATTTGTAACATTCAATGTTATGTGGAGTCACATAAGCATTTCTTGTTTGAAAATTTCTTCTATGAGCTCTGTAATCTGCAACCTTATGTCCAAAGTTAGTACAATAAAAAAATGACCATAAAAGAAATTTACATAACTGGGAGTGAACGATCTTATTTGTGGTGTAGTCCTTCTGAATTCATGCCTTGGATGATCATGATCATTATTGAGGCTTCTTTGTGGCTTAAACATGGAGGATCTTCTTTTGTATTCTTCTTCTCAAGTCTTTTGCACTTATGGAATGTTCTTCTTCAAGGGCTTGTGTTCTTCCTTCTTTATTGAACCTTTAATGACTTCTACATAAGTCTTTAGCTTCTCTTCATTCTTCCTTTTTGGCAACCTGGAGGGATCTCTTCAACGGATGATGTGGATGTTTCTTTCTCTTCAACATTCATGTTGAGCTTGACAACTTTTTCTCTTAACATGACAACTTCTTCTTCAAGTTTCTCCACCTCTTCTTCTTTCTTCATCATCTGAGACTTTGTGACTTCTTCTATTCTCTTTGCTTCTTCAAGTTGGATCTTCAATGTAATTATTTCTTGTTCAAGCCTTCTCTCTTCTTGACCAAACTCTACCTCAAGCTGGTTTAAATTGTTAGTTATTTCCTTGAGATGATCTGTCAATATCTTCTCTCTCTCTCTCTTCGACTTCTTCCTCCTGTGCTTCTAAGTTGGCGTCCAAACACTTCTTTTGACCTTTGATATTTACTTCGATATTTCTAGATTCTTCTAGCTGAGCTCTTAATTTATCGATAACTTGTTGGGATTCTTCGAAACTTCGAACACTTTCTGTTTGATTCATCAATTCTATCTTCAGTGACTTATTTCCTTATCTTTATTTATTTATTTCATCTAAAGCACTAATCAGGTATTCCTTTTCAATCTCAATATTTTCTTCTATTTAATCATTTTCAATCTTCAAGTACGAAAATTCAATTTCAAGATTTCTGCTCTATTCATAATTAAAGCAAAAGAACTCACCTTTGTTGGCTTCTATCACTTCGCACTCTTCTTCTTCTAAATTTTTCTAACATGATGAACATATTTCTTCTTGTTTTGTACCTTTATATTCTTTAGCAAACTCTAACTTTGTGATGGGAGAAAAATAGATATCATGTAGCTTATCCCAAATTTCTTTAGTTGATGAACACTTTCCAACATTTTCTTTTACCGGACCAAGTAATCCTTCCCATATGAAATCTATTGCTATTTTTTTATTCTTCGTTAATTCCTTCTTGGCTATATTATTTTCTTTCTTGGTAGAATTTTTTCCTATGACAATTGAATATCAAATATCATATCCATGTGCCTTTGAAAAGGTTCTTGTCCTTATGCTCCACATCTCATACTCTAGACCATTCTTACCATTAAACAATAGTACTCCATTCTCATTATATTCCATTATCTCCTTCCAGTGGTTAAACTATCTCTTGAAGGAACCCGCTCCGATACCAATTGTTGGATTACTAAGAGGGGGGGGGNCTTTTACCACAATATGTATTCTTTAACTTTTACAAATAGTGTTCAACAGTTTATCATCAATGTATCATCTATGAATGCATCCAATATATATATATATATCATAAGCATGAAAACTTAAGAAACATCACATCAAGAACACATTTCACCAATTTTTACGTGGAAACCCAAATGGGAGAAAACCATATAATGTTTTCTTATATATATCAAGAATTCATTTATAGGAAGCACCAACTTCCAAATTCTACAACTGCAATTGGAAGGAGGATCCAACCCCTTATTTTCAGGCTCCAACCAAAAGGAGGCTACAACTCCCTGAATTATTTGACTCCAACCAGAAGGAGGATACAACCCCCTAGGTTCTTTGGCTCCAACCAACAGGTAGCTACAACCACCTAGTTCTCAATCTCTAACCTGAAGGAAGATCCAACTTCTTGATTCTATTTTTCCAACCGGAAGGAGGCTACAACCCTCTTTCCTTTCCCCTTCTTGTTACCCCAAAATATAAGTGTCGACCAACTGTCATGAACTCTGCCACTATCATTGCCACAAACTTTGTCACTGTCATTGTCTCTGCCACTGTCACAGTCACTGTCACATCAACCTATAACTTGTCACTATATCCAACATGTCACTATCAACCGATCACTTTCACAACAACCTGTCCAACTAATCACTGTCACAACAACCTATCCAACCAATCATTGTCACATCCAAAAAACTAGATACACTCTCATCTGCATGCAACTCATGCCAGTATCAATAAGAGAATATCTCAAACCATATGCTCAACATCACCAACACATGCCTCTACCAAGCATGTATCACCACATACCATCACAAGATATGTGTCGCAACCAAGTACCAATCATGTACCATGCATCAACCATGCATCAACTTGTACCTGTACCATCAACAAATGCATTAACCATGCACCAAACCTGTATCATCACTTGTACCACAACAAGTGAATCAACCATGCACCAAACCTGTACCAAGCCGTGAATCAACCATGCACCTCAATAATCAACACTTGTACCATACCATGTACCATAACATGTGCCAACCATGCACATCAACCATATACCATATCATGCATATCAACCATGTATATCAACCATGTACATCAACACCATATCATATACCATGTATCAATTGTGCACCATAACAAGTGTCTCAACCATATACCATATCATCCCATACACCATGTACCATAAGATATGATAAACAAGTAATACCAATGGTGTAATTCAACTAAGTAATATCACTCACAATCATGCCATGTACCATACCATAAGCCTCAAGTATATGCCAATATCACAAAGATGTGCCTCTAATAATGAACCATAACAACCATATACCAAGCACCATACATAAGAGTGTTTCTCACTCAATCAACTAGCCAACATATACCATATCCAGATATCACAACAATCATACCAAGAATGTATCAAGAATTCACCATACCATAAGCATAAGTGATCTTTAAAACAAACATGTAACCATACCAGAACTTCTATAGATTATCTGAACATGTAGAATGTTGACCTGGGAAATTGCTTCAGACTTCAGGGACCTGGTACTAACATATACTCAAGTTTTCATGAGTTTTTTCACATGTACACTACTTCCTCTTCTATAGCTCACGTATGTATGCACTTTCCTCCACTACATCTCACATACATATGCACCTTCCGCCACTACAACCCGCGTACACCTCAGAAACTAGGATTTTTCTCAAACTATGCAACTCTAAAACTTTCGTCCATTCACACTTTCGTCACCTCAGAAAAGTGCCACCACATTCAACCTCAGATTCACTTATTGATTTCCAATAGAAATATAAACCATCACAAAATTACTAGACCATAACAAATTCACAAGATAGATATTCAACGTAAGTGTGTGTGAATGTACAAATGAATGAATCCATGAGGTTTATTTATACAAATGCTAGGTAAATCCCCTCCTTACTTTAAGGATTCTAGGGTTTTCTTATTACAACAACTTTACCCCTTTGACCAAGACTTATAACAAACTACGGGCTTCTTGTCCACTCTTTGAGGATTCCAACTTTACAAGGCCATCTCTCCCTAACAGTGAGGATCCACGTGGCGTACCACATATCACTGGAAAATGAATGATGTGTACTATCCATCTGTGATAGTCTTACCTGCAATTTCACTTTCCTTCATTTCATTATTCCTAAATAAACCTCAAGTCCCATAACCACACCTTCGGGGCTACATGTATAATATATCAAACGTATCCAACTATCTTATAATCAATCTCGATCATACAGATGATAACCAACGCTCCAACGATCTCGTTGACATCTTAGGGTATTCTATACTTCTCCAAGGGTTGAAATCAATGACAACCAACTGTCCAACATAGAAACACTTGGAAATATAAACAAATTTATGTTTAGCCTCTGCACAAATGTGGGATAAAGGTGTATGGAAGCCAACCAAATACCTTGTGTTCTGTAGTAAATTAAGATATTTGATTTATTCTATTAACTAGCATGGAACCTGTCAACACTATGTGATTGAGATGTATCAGCATACCAATAAACAACATTCACTAAGAATGTAATCTCATCTCCAAGTCACAGTCATAAATGTTGAGAAGTTAAATGAAGATGTGCCCAAAGTTAAGTTCACAGGTGTTGAATGAGGAATGAAGACATAGTATTAAGTGTTGATTATCCAAGTATCATAGGTTGGCACCTACAAGAGTGTTGAAGTGCTCTCATGAGGTGAGAACGCCAAAGGAAGAGCCCACCGAAATTTACTCAATAAATTGCTGGAAAAAACCAAGTGTCGATTTAAATTTCCCAACAAGTTTCCAAATGTCCAAGTGCCGGGGAAATCGTTCAGTATTCCAATTAGAACATAGTAACAAAGTTATTGACTTAATGAGAACGGTGACCTCAAAATGAGAACTTTGGCCCCAAAACCCATATTTTTGCATAAAAACATCAAAATCAACCCCAAATCAAAAACTCATGCTATCAGTAGCACCATTTTTTTAAATGGGGTCAAGATTACAACATTTTTCAAGCATGGCCTTCAAAACTCAGAATCAATGCCTAAAAAAAAGATGTTTTTGAAAAAACAAATATTTTCAAAACGTTAAAATTTTAGATAATTTTAAATCATATTTTTAGCACTTGGTACCATTAAAACCAAAAACTCAAAATCAACCATCAAATTGAAAAGTATTTCTACCGGTAGCACCCATTCTAAAAGTGGGGTATGAAAATGACACATTTTATAAAGTGGTAAAATAACTCTTCATTATTGTAAACAAAATCATAATATCAACCCTTAAATGTTTACTTTTTAAATCTTTTTATCACTCAAAGAACAAGATAATACATAATTCCATGAAAATATCACACTATACTTTAAAAATTCAATGTCACTTTTTAATAATTTTTTTACTTTTAATAAAAAAATCAAATACAAGTTACATTGAATGAAACATAAATTATTTCTTAAAAGTATTGTTATATTGTTCGTATTCAAAACATATGAGCTAAGAAATTTTATTATATTATCCATAATCAAAAACATATCATTCATAAAACATAACAAAAGATTCATAACTTCATGTAAGATCATATGTAAGTTCAATGCTCATTTCTAGTTACCATACAAACATCATATGGATAAAAAATGAATAAAATGTTTCATACACTTATATAGATTGACTCATGGTTTTTGAAATACTATCAGAGTCTACATTGTCTTCAGATGAATGATTGGATGAAGATGTAGATGATCCATTCTCTTCTCTATTGTCGATGAATGCACCATCTGAGTCTACATGCATGCCCAACATTTCAGATGTCAAATGCCTTTTAGATCTACAACTAGGTTCAAAGGACTTCCATATTGCATTTATTTCTTGTGGCATCAACCTCTTGATAATATATGTTGTATTGGAGCGAAGAGTTCCTCTCTTTGTCAAATTGAAGTCATAAACAAGTATGTCAACATCATCTAATTTTAAGAGGCCAGTGCGATGACGAGTTGTATTTTGACCCTTTCTTTTTCTCTTTCTTTTGACATTTTTCTCAACCACCATATTTGGCTTGTACACACCATTGAATGGGCATGTACTTGTTGCATACCAATGCACTTCAATTGCAATAACATCATCATTTTCTTTCTCAATCTTTATAACCTTTACAATCCAGAACGGATAAACATGTGGATCTTCAATCGCTAAAACTACAATCATGCTACCCTCCTTCTTATATTGTATTGAACCTCTGCAAAGTTCTTCCATGGCTTCATGTTGTCCACATGACCTTCACAAATGAATATGCATTTCTCTTTCCTCTTCTTGTGTAAACTCAATAGCACCTTGAGATTCTTGTTGAACTTCAACAATGTTTGTTTCTTCATATTCATTTGGCATATTTTGTGGACAATGAAATGCAATCTTCAACATTGTATCTTCATTTGTTGAGCTTCAAATTATGTCACTTTGACTATTGAAAAAAGAATCCCACCAAATAGAATCAACAACATCAAAGTACTCAAATGTATCCTTAATGGACTTTTTTATTTCTTCCAGGCATTCAGAATAATCTACATCTCTATTACGCCTTCGTGCATTATGGATTTTAGCAACTAATTGTAAAAACAATAACTTTGATGCAAATATTAGATGATCTAGAATGAACTTCAAAAATGATAAACTTGATGAAGGCCCCCATTTTGTAGTAGTTGAATATTGCTTTCCCCATATAAGTGTTTTCCCGTCAATTTTTTTGAAACAAAATTGATGTTGGAAGCTAATGTCATTCAGTTGCTCAATACATTTTTCTTCACGATGCGATCCCTGAATAAATCTTCTCATGTCAAAATTTTCTTATAATATATGAAAAACAGGCTCTGGAATGTATGATTTCTTAATACATTCAATCAATGATGGTAGACTTCCAACATTTTTCCTCTTCAATGTTACTGAAAAATGACTGAACATTTGATCAATATGATCATGAGTGTATCCAACATGAAGAAAACCAACTTTCACCTTTTGAAAGATTCCCATTTCAACAAGCATGCTTAGATATCCAAACACAATTCGATTTTTATTTTCATGACTAGTGTTGTCCAACTGTAGATAGAGAACTTGAGGAAGATTTCTAGACCAATGAGTGAGCACATGATGAATTATGGTGATGGTTAGATTTGCATCATTAAGAATATTTGGAGATGTGAAATAAAACCTTGGACACATTTTTCCATTGAAAACCATACAACCAACCAAATGAAACTGAATACAATTCTCTTATTGTAAATTTTTGGGTGTACGAACAAAATGTGGTAGAAGTTTTTTCTTCTAGTCCATGCCATTAATTATCATACCTAAATATTTTTTTGGAGCATCATAACACTTCTTTCGATGTTTGTACAACTTTTGTCTTTCACTTGCTTGTTGATTTTGATGTTCTTGAAGTGCTTTGACTATGGAATCTGCACATGAAATAAAATGAAAATATTGATCGTATGTTTTCATAGTTGATAACTATTCAATTTAAAACAAACAAAATAGTAAAAACATACCTCTTTCTACCGCTTCATATTTATCTCTTCTTGATTTAAGAGTAGCACATATACTACAAATATTCATCCTTGACTTCTTAGGAATACAAACATTGTTGAATTGTTTCTTCCATATTCTTGTAAAATATGCACATGTAATAAAATTACCATTTCCTTCAACACCTTCAGCTTATCCTTTGTACAAGTTGTAGATTTCCCTCCTTGAGAAATTATCTGGAATATGTATTGTGTCTCTATCTGTCATACACTCTCCATGTTTGGAAAAGAAATCATGCATCCATGATAATGTAGTGCTTTTCAATGGCCCACTCTCTCGTCCATGATGTACCTTTGAATAAAATGAAGGATCTTTTTCCAACCTTGTATGGATTCTTGATAGACAAAGATTACCAATTGAGTGATTTTTTTTTAAATTCTTTCTACAAAGTAAAATATTCCCAATGAGATAATCATATCCTATATTGGTGGATATCATGCACCCCATCAAATATGAATTTTCCATGCTCTTATTCATTGAAAAATATGTCTTCCTTTTATTCAAGGCATGCATGTAGTCCATGCTTTTCAAACAATTATTTTGAAAACATTCATTTGAAATCAATTCACTTATGGAAATTGATTTAGTGAGAAATTATTTCCTAGACCTTGTATCACTAGAATGATTTGAATTGATATAAAATTTTCTAATCCTGGTCCTAGACACAATGTTTCTTTGCAATGTCTCCACTATTTCATCATCCTCACTAGAATGATTTTCCTTATTAGCACAAGGACTATTACACAAAACATTGTTAGGAGACTGAACTAGAGAATGCTGATCATCTTAATTTTTTGTAGTTGAATGATTGAGAACATCATCATAAACATAATCATTTGGAGGAAAATCATCATCAAAATTGTGTCCACCATTGACATAATCATCTTCATTGCTTTCAAAATCCCCACTTGAGTGAAAATTTTCACCATCCTGCTTAGTGCCTTGAAAATCTTCATCAGTATATTGAAAATCCTCACTTGGAGGAAAATCAACATCAACATTGTTTCCTTTTAATTTATCACTCGGGAAAGAGTGTCCACCAATGGCATAATCATCTACACTACCTTGAAAATCCCCACTTGAGAGATATTCTTCATCATCCTCATTACTGGCTTGAAAATCTTCACTTGGAGGAAAAATTGCATTATCCTCATCGGTACCTTGAAAATCCCCACTTGGAGGAAAATCGTCATCACCAACATTGCTTCTTTTAAATTCCTCATTCGAGAAAGACTGTCCAACATTTCCATAATTGTCATCATTACTTTTAAAATACCCACTTGGGGGGGATTCTTCATCATCTTCATTCGTGCCTTGGAAATCCTCACTTTGAGGAAAATCTTCATCAGTACCCTCAAAATCTTCACTTGGAGGAAATTCATCATCACCAACATTGTTGTATTTAAATTCCACATTCTGGAAAAAGTGTCCACCATTGTCATAATCATCTTCATTGCTTTTAAAATTTCCACTTGACGTAAATTCTTCATCATATTCATTGGTTCCTTGGAAATCTTCATCGGTACCTTGAAACTCCTCACTTGGAGGAAACTTTTCATCCCAATCATTTAAACGTTGATCATAGTCTCCACTTTTACCTACATTTTGATTATTTTCATTAATATTAAATTGATGAATAGATTTATCACCATCATACTCCTCTTCATCATCGGTGCCTTCAAATTCCTCTGATTTAGGACTTTCATGAGGAACATGTTGAATAAAATTGCTTGCACTATGATCAAAATTCTAACTAACTGAAAATATGACACCTCATTTGCATTACAAACATTCCTATCGCATTTCCTAGCCCCAACAGAAGAGGTATGGGAACAATTTGTTGATGTCTCGGAAATAAAATATTATTTATCAAACGAAGCCATCCCTTCTCTCTAAGAACATAGAATGATACAAATGCTCACCCTCCCTATGACATTAGTATAACATGCATAATGATCTTTTCCCTCTAAATCCCCCCCCCGGAAAAAATAAAATAAAATAAATAAAAACCCCGTGAAAAAAATAATAAAAATAAAATAAATAAAAATATCCCCCAAAATAGACTCCCCAAAATTTCTCTCTCAAATTTTTCCCTCCAAAATTTCCCCCCAATTTTTTCGCTTATTTTCCCTTAAAAATGAAAAACAACTTTTACTCTTTTATTTTGTTATTTACATGTTAAATACAATATTTATCATGTTTATTTATTTATCCCACATTCATTAAACATATTGATGATCCATATAATTTTAGGTATATATGTAGACAATATACCTAATTTTTATTTATCCGACATTCATTATACTAATAGTAATTTATATCATCTGTGTTATATATACACAATATTATTTTATCTTTTTACATTGTGTGATATCTTTGGAATTATTCGTTAAAGGATTTGGAGCAATCTACAAGGGAGAAACATCGAGAAGACATCTGAGGAGAATCTAACATTTCAAAGCTTAGTTATTTTTAAAATTCTTAACATTTACCAAAACAACAATTATAAGATTATCTTTAAATCACATAATAATTTTTCATGCGAAAATTAAAAAAACTTAAATTTGTTTAGATGTTTTATAATTGTTTCTAAAAAAAACCAAACTTTTTTCAAAACAAATTAACAAAATCCTTAAGATTTTTTGAAAAACAAAAGAAAAATAGTCAAATTTAGGTATCGTTTTGTAAAACAATTTAGTTTTTTTTATTATTTTTTACTTAATTTTTTTTAGTTTTGGCCCATGGTGGTTATTGGGCAATGTCCAGGTCTTGGCCATGGGGGTTGGGGCGATGTCGGGCATCGCACGCCCATGGCTTAGCAATGGGGTTGGTCGGGCTAGGGCATCGCCCCAGCCCCCTTGCGGCTAAGGCATGGTCCCACAGAACCATGCCTTAGCTGTGAGGGGGTTGGGTCGATGCCTAACATCGCACCAACCCCCCACGGCCAAGGCACGGTCCCAACATAAGCCTAATAACTCCATGGGTCAAATTTTTTTATTTTTTTTTAAATTAGTTCTTATATTCAATGTTTTTTTTTAGTTTATTATAATGTAAAAGGCCTAATTTTATTTTTTTATCTTATAGGAAAATCGTAGGAAAGAGATTATCTATGAATATATATGGATCACAACCTACAATAATGGCATCCAAAAATGCAACTAGAACCTCCATGAATGTTAGGAAACAAAATGATAACATAACACCTGAGTTATCAAGGGCAATGAAGAATGTTAGAGAGTGGAAATCTTTGGAAGGTGAAAACAAACTGGAATATTCTTGGTTTGTTAAAGACAAGCAAGGCAACAATGTAGATCATATATATTTGTATTGTGCCAAATTAGAAAATGTGCAAGGAAATTATCAAGCACTTGGCTTGTTACAAGATATATGTTTGGTGACAACCACATATATTGTTTATACACTTGTCAAACAAGGCAGAACTTATATTAAGTTTAGATATTGTTTCAAATTGAGAAATTATAACGAGAATGAATTTTTTTCAGAATTATGTGCATCCATCATTGATGACATTGAGAAAGGAAATGTAAGTTTTTTATTTCTATTTTTGTGTCATTTATTATTTTTAATATCATGGTAATGTTTTAATTTTATTTAACATGAAGATGTTATATTTTATTTTTACAAGATTTTGTTGAATGACTTTCACATATGTTAGTGGGGATTTACTCTACAGATAATAATATCGTGGATGTCATCAACGCTTTTCATATTGAAAAGACACAAGAAGGAAGGAAAAAGAAACAGAAAGTAATGGATGTTGAACCTGCAAGAGTAGACAAAGAAGAACATGAAAGAAGAAAGAAAAATCCTCACTCTAGAAATCCTAAAAGGGTTACATTTGAAAATGAGGAAACTCCAAATGAAGATTTTGTTGATATTGGTCCCAATGAGGTTATCACTCCTTTTCGCAAAAAGAATAAAAAAGATAAACACAAAAGAGTGATGGTTGATGATGAGTCTATTTCTATTGATTATGAAGAAATCATTGATTTAGATGAAACACATTTAAATCATAAGAGGAAGAAAACAAATGTTTATAATGTTCAAGAATCCATCGTTAGCTCAGAGTATTATAGTGAAAGTCTTAAAGGTAGCAGAGAAATAATAACACTAGGTGTTGATCTAGAGGATGGTATTATGAAAACAATACAAAATGTCATTTGAAATAGAATGAGGACGGAAAACTTAGTTGATGATGGCCACACATTTCAGTTGAATGTGAAACAACTTTATAAACCCACAGAGGGGAAAGAAAAATATCAAATTAGAAAACCGCATCACTTACATATTCACAATTTGAAAGAATTGATTATGTACAATCCATATGCACATGTGGTTGACTACCGAGTTCTTGTTGACCCAATGGAAGTTCCTACAAGGGAATAATTTGATAGATCAAAATGTTTTGACTACAAATCTTATGTGATTGGAGGAAATCATTCTGAGACAGTCAAATGCACAATTTATGTTGGTTTAACAGATTCAGAAGAAAATTTACTAGCATGGGATCATAACATTGACAATGAGTACAGAATGTCTTCAAATGCACAATTTATGTCGGTTTAACAGATTCATAAGAAAATTTACTGGCATGGGATCATAACACTAACAAGGAGTACATAATGTCTATGACTTTCATTCAAAGGGTGAGATTTATCCATAATGAATTTTCTAAAATATGTCATGGGGAGAGATCAAATGTTGATGTTTTCGGAAGCAATGTTGTATGGAAATAAGATTCTCGCTTGATAATGAAAATACAAAATAAAAAAATCGCAAAGGAAGTGATATATTTAGAGTTGTGGATAGTTATTTTCAATTGGGATTTAGAACTGGACATGTATGAGATTTGATAGATGTGATCTTCACCCTTTGGGAAAATATTAGTATAAAAAATTAGAGAGTTAAGAAGGTTAAACCATTGATATGTGGCACAAGTAAGAGAGATCTTCACATAAAAAGTCTTCCAGATGATATGACTATAAAACCTTGGAGATCAATACAAGGAGTGAAAGATGATAAACTTATCATAACTATATTATCATGTGTTAGGTCTGGAGAATTGTCAATGGAAGAAATGTGTGATGAATTTAAAAAGTAAGTTTGTTGCATTATTTTTATTTATGTTAGGACAAGAAAAATATTTTTTTTCATTTTAACATTATTTTTGTTTTATTTAGTCATAAGGTGTATATGAGAATACAAGAGGAAATGGTCAAGATGTTGAATGAACAAATTCAGGATGATGTTAAACTCAACTATCAAGATTCAATCTCTTCAGCAGTATTGAAACAAGTTTTTGTTGCATTCAAAAACGTATGTTGATTTATTACATTCATATTATTCGTTTGTAAGTTAATGTATTTATATTTTAATAGTTATAGATATATAACTATATGTTTGTTTGTTTCATTAAAGATGCCAAAGAAGAATGCGGATGGAGTACTTGAAACTTTCAAAAGTTTTATTCAAAAGTCCAAGTTTGAAAGAGAAACAAGGAAACGTGTTCAAAATGTTCAACTTGATGACACCCTTGATCACTACATTTAGAATGGGATCGACATTTTTCAATATAAAGTGATATTAGATGATTTTGAACAACTTGAAAATATTGTTCCTAAAAAAGAATACTCCCTAGTTATTGTGGATATCCCTCATGGTTATAATATCCAAAACATTAGATATGATACTGAGCCTTATACCTACCAAGCTTTCAATAAAGTGGTTATGGGATTTACAGAAGTTACAATATCACCATTTTAGAGACTTCTAGTATTTCATTCAGACACACAACAAGGATCAGTACAATCAAGCTTCAAGGGGGAAGAAAAGACAATGATGCAGCTTATTTGGTTAGATATTGAAAGTGTATGTTTAGCAATTAAGATTAGAAAACAATTTTATTAATCCACAAGTTAATTGAATTTGCACTTATTTATGTTACATGCACAAGCCTATTATTCAAATCTCCAATAGAGAATCATTTAAACGTGATTTTGAGAGTATACATCTTGCAACCTGAACAAAAGATGATTCTTATAATTATATTCTTCTCAATGCAAAGGATGGAGAGACTCCTAGTAGTATATTATTATGCAATGCTATGGTTAGAAAGCTAACATATGAGGAAAAATATATAAAAGGAGAGATGGTTACCATTTATAAAAAACCACAAGCATTAATTAATCATCTTATAGATACATTTTCAAATGAAGGAGATTGGGTTTTGGATTTGTTCTCGAGTTCAAGTAAGAATTATGATCTAATATTTATGAAATCATACTTCAATCTTATATTATTTTTAATTTATGTCTTTTTACAGTATCTAACTTCATTATTTATTTTGTATTTGGTGATTGGGTGCAACATTAGTGTGTTTCATACAAAAAGGAAGGAATTGCATAGCCATTGAAAGTGACCCAATGCAGTGCAGTTTTATTCAAGAAATAATTAATGTTATTCCAGTTAATCAAAGGTGGAAAAATTGTCAAAGTAACCTCAAGTACCATTAGGAGGAATAATTGGAAAGTATCACTTTGGAGAACTTGTGGATATCAAAGAACCAATGGAAGAACAAAATGACACAATGGAAGCACAAAATTTCGTCGAAGAAGATGATAATGTGTCTGTTGAGAATGATGAATTTGGGATATATGATATAGTTGATTAGCTTAAAGATTCATTTGAAGATGATGCTCAATTTTGCAAAATTTTTATGAGCTATAACTGTAATGTTTTGACTTTCATATTTTAAAATAAGAATAAAAATGTATCTATTGTTGTTTTGTGGTGAATATTTTTATTGTTTTTTTTTTCATTTTATTTGTATGTGAATCACTATACATTGGAATTTTTTATTAAATGTTGTCATTTTTTACTTCAAATGTATACAAATATGAAAGAAAATGCTAAAACAAAATTAAATTTTGATTTTTTTTGTTCAATTATGTCCATAAAAATGTTTTATTTAACATGTTATTTTAAGGAATATGTACCAAAATGTATAGGTTTTTTATTATATATGGCTATAAAATGTGTATTTGTTTTGCTAAATATTAAAAAATAGTGTTATTTAACTACAATTTTTTTCGATGTATTGAAGTAAAGGTAAACAATATGTTAAAAATGATGTTTTTCACTATATTTTAAAGTATGGAACAATAAATTAATTAAGGAGACAAAATTATATAAAAAATCGTAACTTCAAAAAAGCAAATGGTAAAAAATATTTTTAAGATTGAAAGAAGCATGAAAAAATGACTATAAACATTGTTGAATAAAAAAAAATTAGAAAAAAAAAGAAAATAGATGAAAAATAAGCATTTAAAAAAATAACGTGGAAACATTGTGGATCGAAAAATTTAAAATATCGAAAAACCACATAAAAACGGAGGGGGGGTGCTACCAGTAGCACCATTTTTAAAAACAGGGTAAAAAATTGGACCCCCAAAAAAACAATAACTTTGTAGAGTGCACTAGTGTCAATAGGGTGTGTTTCTAATGGTCAAGTATGTATTGTAGATAAGGCGAACCTGGTGTTTTCTTCTTGCACAGTAACATGTATCGTGAATATGGTAGATGGTGATGAGAGATCGAGCTGGTGGTTTAATCTCGCTAGCATGTTATCTTTCTTTGCCAAAGCTCGAAGCTAAATTATGCTCTATGTCAAGTCTCTTAATGTGCAGCGCTTCTCCTAGTTAGTTTGGAGTTGATAAATTGCCAAGTCGACCTTCATTCTACATTGAGATATGGGAAAAGAGTAGTCTTTGCAAATTTTTTCTAGGTAGACAAAGCTACATCTAATAGAAATCTGTTAATTGCTCGGTATAAGAGCTTAGATGAAAATATTTTCTACACTAGTGATGATTATCATTCGGCAAATTGTGTTTCTATGTCATCAATTATATTGAATATTTCAATTCCCTTACATTGCAAATATGTCAAGTGATATGCATATGGTTTATGGAGATATTTCTTGGAATCAATGGTTACTTTCAGAATTTCCAGAATCGTTTGTCAACATTGAAAAATGTTTTAGAGACCCATCAAAATTGTTGGAAGGTCAAGTTTCAAATGATTTTGAGTCCAGTTATAATAAGAGAAAACATCTATGACATGCATTGAGAATTAGTGGCAAAGTATCTGGTGTCAAAGGATTTGGATCGATTCAAATTCCACTAAATCAGAAATAGGTGCTTAGGAAGTCAAATTTGTTGTGGCTTTACCCCTATTGAGATCCCTCAATGGAGAAGGACCAACCATCAAGATTAAGGGGTCAAATTATTCATCAAATTATTTTTAGATATGAAAGAAATAAATCCCAAATTTCAAGGAAAAGAATCTTATCTAGATGAGATATCGACCACAACTTTGTAGGAAGAGAATTATCATTACATACTTTGATGGATTTATTCCATATTCAAGAGTAAACCTCGAGATTTGGGGGGTAAATTATATTGGATGATAAAGTATTGGCCTTGTTCTCCAGTCAACAATCTAAGAAAATCAAATCAATTCCAGTTTTTGAGGAGAATAATTGGACACTCGAGAGGTTGATTCTAGATTTTCAAAGAAGATGGCATCAAAGCTTATAGGTGGTAGAGCAACTAGAAAGATTACTCCAGATCACATATTTGAAGGAATTCGACTTCAACAACCCTAGATTTATTGCAATAAATTTATTTTATTTTTAGATTTTCAATCCTAAAAACTTGCAACATTTGTCATATTGTAATGTATATATATTTAATCATTTGAAAGAGGAGAAGGATATTCTTCTTGGGAGGGGAATATTCCTCTTAGAAGGAAGCAAGGGTTCAAGTAATGGAAGAGAGAGGTCTGGTAACTGTAAGTAGATTCGTGTCTTGCAACAATTCATGCTTGGATATTCAAACACTTTGCTAGCTAGTCTATGTATCTTTGTAATTTTCTTTTTTTGTCTTATTTGAATACAATGGAAATTTTATGTGATGCATTAATTTCTACACAGATTCAGCATCGATTATAGTGAGGATCTTGTTGTTAATTACCTATCTCTTGTAAGTTCTATTCAAGTAATTGTTTCAAATTCAAAATGACATTTTGAGTTTGAAAATATTCTTAGTGAATTTATGAGTTTACATATTTTCAGTTTATGTGTTCATCTATGTTTATTATTCTTCCTTACCACATTGTCCATTAAATATCTAGCTATCATCGTGAATTCCCCTAAATATATATAGTATTGCTAAACTTTCGATATTTAGTTGATAAGATTTATCAAGTTCTCAACACATCCAATCTACTTGTTCCACCTATCAACCAAAAAAAACCATTGCAATAAATGAGGTTCCCTCGATTTTCCCTATAGAAGTCTAGTGCAAACTTTAGGGATAACACATTTGAAAAGAGACCTTGACTTTTCAATCGATCTCATGTCTGGAGTAGTTTTCCCAACATCGAGAGTGCATTATAGGATGAGTATGTCTAAGTTGGTGGAACTGAAGATGCAGTTGAAAGAGATGATAGACAAGGGTTACATTAGACCGAGTGTGTCCCCATGGAGAGCACCATCCCTGTTTGTAAAGATGAAATATGGCACATTGAGAGTATGCTTCAATTATAGAAAATTCAAAAATATAACCATCAAGAAAAAATACCCTTTGCCTAGAATAGATGATCTCTTTGATCAACTCAAAGGGGCTACAGTTTTCACAAAAATAGATTTGAGATTGGGATATCATCAAGTTGGGATTAAAGATGAGGACATCCATAAGAAATCCTTTAGGACAAGGTATAGACACTATGATTTTGTTGATAAATTTTCCATTTCGGCTTACAAATGCACCAACTACATTCATTTGTTTGATGAATAGTGTTCTCAACAAGTATTTAGACAAGTTTGTCTTAGTATTTGTGGATGACATTTTGGTGTATTCCAAGAATAGAAAGGAGCATGAATAACACCTCAGAATGGTGTTACATGTATTAAGAGAGCATCAACTATATGCCAAATTCAGCAAGTGCGGTTTATTTAAAAAGGAAATCTAGTATCTATTCCATGTAATCTCAGTCGAAGGAATTGCAATATACCCTACAAACATCAAGGAAATCATGGATTGGCCTTCCTCTAGAAACGTGACAGAAGTGATATCCTTCATGGAATTGGTTGGATATTATAGGAGGTTCATCAAGGGATTCTCCAAGATCGGAAATCCTATTACTTCATTACAAAGGAAGGGAAATAGGTATGTGTGGTCACAAGAGTGTGAAGATAGTTTCTAGCAACTCAAGAAACTGTTGACCAATGCCCCTATTATAAATATTTCGGACCTAGAAAAAGACTTCCTAATTTGCACAGATGCTTGTAAAGAGGGACTCGGTGGATTTTTTTTGTAAGAAGGACAAGTGGTTTGTTATGAATCATGGAATATGAATGAACATGAGTATAAGTATGCTACCCATGACCTATAACTTGCAACAATTATACGTGCGCTGAAGATGTGGAGACATTACCTGCTCGAGAGGAGATTTATCCTCGTGAATTACCATCATCGTCTGAAGTATTTATTCAACCAGCCATAGTTGAATTCTAGATAGACCAGGTGGATGGCATGAATCAGTGAGTTTGAATTCAAAATCAAACATATAAAAGGAAAATATAACAAAGTAGTTGACGTTCTCAGTCGAAGCGTTCAAAAAATACACTTAGCAGCAATAAGTGTAGGAGAGTCTGACATTCATCAAAGGATTAAGATACTCTTTCTGGAGGATGAGTTCTTCAAACAAGTGAAGGACAAATGCAAGAAAGAACCTAAGGAAAAGAGGTATGAAGGATATCATCTAAGGACTGATAATCTATTGTTGTACTATAACAGGTTGTATGTTCCTAATTCAGTGGATTTGAGGTGCTTTTTTATGGATGAGTTCCATAGGATGCCTTATGTGGGTCACCCTGGTTACCAAAAAATGGTGACGACAGCTAGGTAACTCTATTATTGGCCTGGGATGATGCAAGAGATTGCTCATCATATTGCGAAGTATTTGGAGTGTCAACAGGTGAAAGTCGATCATGGACACCTTGTTCGACTATTGCAACCCATATAGATACCAGAATGGAAATGGGAAGTGATTCCATGAATTTTATTATGGGGTTACCAAAGATAGTCAAACAACATGATGCAATCATGGTTTTAGTGGATAAGTTGAGAAAGGAAGCTCATTCTATTCCCATTAATTCTACTTTAAAATCCACATACATTGCCAATGTTTTCACGAAAGAGATATTCAAGTTGCATAGTCTTCCCAAAACCATAATCTCGTACAGAGATGCTAAGTTCACCTCGAATTTCTAACAAATCTTATTTGATGGTCTAGAAACGTAGTTGGTGTTTATCATGGCCTACCATCCTCAAACAGATGGTCATACCAAAAGGGTGAACAAAGTCTTAGAATATATTCTATAAGTTCATGTTATGCATCGACCCAAGCAGTGGGAAGAATATCTACCTTTGGTAGAATTTTCATACAATAATGGTTATCAAGAATAATTGAAGATGAGTTCATTTGAGGCTTTGTATGGCAGGAAGTGCATAGTTTCGACTAATTGGGGAAATCTAGTGGAAAAAATCGCACTTGGACCTGAGTTATTGAAGGAGATGGAACAAGCCATAACTAAGATAAGGACGAACCTTAAATTTTCCCAGGATAGACAAAAACACTATAATGATAGAAAGAGAACCCCTAGAGAGTTTAAAGTAGGAAACCATGTGTATCTCTGGGTGAAACCCAAGAGGAGTTCCCTAAAATTGGGGATGTGTGCTCAATTGGCTCCCTGATATTGTGGACCCTTTGAAATCCTAGAGAGAATAGGACTAGTAGCATACATACTTTCTTTACCACCTACTATTAGATCACATAATGTATTCCATGTGTCTTTTTTAAAGAAATATGTACATGATTCTAATCATGTTATTGATTGGGTTGTAATACAGGTGGAACTAGAGGGAGAATTCCATCCATAGCCCTAATGCATCCTCGAAAGGAAATAAAAAATGCTCTAGAACCAGGCCATTGCGCAGGTTAAGGTGCAATGGAAGCACTTTGGAATAGATGAAGCTACATAGGAACTAGAAGATGCTATGAAAATGGCATACTCGTTTTTGTTTACTGTATAATTTTAAATACATGGCGTTTTAAACACTGAGGACGATGCTTCTTTAAGGGGGATGGGAATGTAACACCTTGTTTTCTCCCAAGATCGTGATTATGCACAAACTTCATATGTTAACATTATGAGGCATATAATTGTGTTTTGATTTAATATAAACACCAAATTGTTGACTGAGAGGGAACAACCTTGATAAGTATTGGCCATGATACACCAGAGGAAATTGATGAGGTAGAGGGACTGATGGAATGGTTGAGTGACATGGAGTTGAGATGCATCAGTGAATAAAATAGGAAGCTTGCACACCAAGCTAATCGATTCTTGCAAACATAATAACTTCACCTACTAGCATACCAAACTGATGAGGAGACCACGTGGCCATTAAAGAGAAGGTCGCAAAGGTGTTTGAGCAGTCAATAACTATGACAATTGGCCCATACAAAGAGAGAAATTCCATTTTCATAACTGATGGGGAATGTACCATAAAAACCCCCTTCATATTTCGAATGGCATACTGCAGGCTATGTCTGCAGGACACTACATAGATCTTGAGGGGATGGAAAATAAGACCAAGGGAGGTGTTGGATAGGAATTTTGGGTAAATTTTGGGATCTGTGCCAAAATAAGGCAAAGAATAAAATGCAGACCAAAGTGTGCGACAAAGAAGACTTTAAGGAGTCAAAATGCATGACAGAAGGATGTGCGATGGAGCAACATGAAAAACGTGGAAAATGACTATAGACCGTTAGGATTTTGGGGACATTGTTTCCACTCTGTAATGGGATTAGCCCTATTTTTTATGTATAAATATGTAATGGGTTTTTGGGTAGAAGGGGAGCATAGTGAGAAGGGAGAAATGTGTGAGTTGTGGATGAATAAGGAGAGAATTGATTTTTTGGCTAAGTGTTCAATATTATGACTAAGGATTGAAGCTCGCACTACAACGAAACTACTAGGCAGGTTTGGGTGATGTTACTGCTACATATTTTGAAGTGCAGTGCACAACTATAAGAGAATTATCAATGACTAATAAAATAAGCCAGTCATTGTGGACATAGGCCAAGTTGGGTGAATCACGTTAACTCTATGTGTTGTGATGTGTTTTCATTTTATGATGTTTAATGTTGGATGTGTTATCCATATATGTTGTTACAATGCCACAATTGATAATTGAATGAACATAAAGTAAAGGAATGTTTCACACAGGGTCTGAAGCGTAATAAGTATTGTTAAGTAATGGAAATTGTGCAGTACATGAGTAAATGATCTGTTGAATGCCTCGCTTCCCCTCATCATTGCAGAACCTTAGTTCTTGCAACCCCTCTAGACACCTCAAGTGACACTTCACTTTCTCTTCAGGTGATGCTGATAGGGTCGGTGTCTAAAGGCTTTGTTGGTATTTGAATGATTTACCCTAGCTCTTCCCACTCCACGCCAACAAATGGTTGTCATGGGGAACACAATTTCCCCTGTCGCTAGCTTGATCAATATTCATTCTCCTATGACTGCTAAGGACTGGGAGATTGATGGTCCTTCCTCTCTATTCTTAGTAGTGCTTGTTTTTGGTTCCTCCTCCATCTATTACTCTGAAGTGATTTTTTTTTCTTCTAATAATTTTCGTATTGATGCCATATGTTCCTGCATGCATCTATTCATCTCTTGTTGTTTTTGTGTTGTGCGTTGAAACGTGTCGTCGGTGACTTATTTTACTTGGTCACCTATCTTCTCCAAGTCATCTTCAATCAAATCCCAGATAACCACTTCCTTAATGGCTTTGCGCTTCAACTGTTGTTGTTCGAGTCTCCTTGTCTCTGGATATTTTCTCTTCTTTTCATTGTGTGGTGTTGTCGGTTGAGTTGTTTCCTCTGGGTCCTTTCTTGTTTTCTAGTCATATTCTTCTTCATCATCTTCATCGAACTCGTGTATTTTTAGTTTTTGCATCTCTGGTGTCCTTGTCTCTGCAAATGGAATATTCCACTCGTCGTCCCAATCAACCATAATGTGGCCCATATCCTCTTCCGTCAATCTGTATTGTGTTGGAAACCACTCGTGATCTGGGTCCTTCTTTGCTTGAATGTACATGTAGTCATTCCCTACCTTAAAATGTGCCACTTCCTTGTATGCCTCAACCACCTGTGGTGGTATGCGTGATGTCCTTTCTATGCTATCCCTAATATTTTCCTTGTAAATATATAATTCGACATTACTAGCCATATACTGCACCTTATGTGTCGTGTACCAAAGGTTATGATACCGTGCGACTAAGCAAGGATTCTCTGTGACTCCCAAAAAATAACTGTCATCCAGATATCTCCAAGCCAATAACGCTATTAGGATCAAAAATCAAGAGTAGTGGAATAATGTCCCCTTATCCTGTGCTTCTTCACAGTCAATCAAAAATTAGTTCAACAAAAACATTTACCAATTCATCTGGTCAACTCTCTATACATCGTTATGTGATTGTTATCACTGTTGTTGGCACCTGATATCTTCTACATTTCCTCAAAAACATATAGGCTAAGGCTTTTTTTGCAAACCTTATCGTCGGGTCTCATATGTTGGCGACATCCAAAATTTGTTGTCCACAGAATGTATGGATTTTTTCTTTCATGCACTCAACAAGAGCTTTCTCATTCTTCTTATCAAAAAACAATAATGCAGGGTCCTGCACCTGCGATGGAAGACCTATAATGCGCACTATTAGATCAATTTCAATGGATATTTCCCTGTCAAGCCACATGTATCCCCCATGTACACAACTTAGCAACATTTTTACACACACGTTGATCTCCTGGCTTTGTCCAAAATGTGGTATATCGAACATGTTTAGAAGACCTACTTTTTTTCAGCCCCCTATCCCATGCTTGCATCTTGCTAACTATCATATGAGTGTCATAACTAATCGACTTAATCATAAACTTACTAGGTACTATATATAAAAACTTATTTTCGTCTATGATGTCGTGGTCCTCATATTTCAGATCTAGTATCAAACATAACATATCTCCTTCCACGATGACTCTCTCTAGAATCAATGGCTCCACTAATGGGTACTTTGCATCCTTTTGTAAATGAACCTATTTCACTGATGGATTTCTCGGTGGGATATAATACTTGGGGAATCTTTATACTGACGATGATTCCTCCCGTGTTTCATCTACTACTGACGATGTTGTTAGTTGACCACGTGGTTTATTTGGTACTGACACTGACACTCCTGCTTCTTTTGATGGTGTCATATTCCTCTGTGACATTCATTGCAACTTCCAACTGGTTCTGGAACTCAGTTATGAACTTTGGCTCTGTAACTTTGACTCTCGACTCTGTAAATTTGTCTCTCTATGCAAACTCTAAATGATAATAGTGTTCCCCCATCATCCCTTCGCTTTCTTCTATACTGCATTTCCAACTGTAGCTTCCTTTCACACCTAAACCTTCCATCTAATCCATTAGTGGTTGGAATTCATTACCTACTTTAATCCTCCATTACTTTGTATCTTTAGTGAATTCTTCGTTTGATTATGCAATATGTCATGATCCTCTTCATTTATTATTACGCGGTTCCACTACTTCGTCATCATGGTAGCTATTTAATACATGTCATATCATGGACTATCTTAATTACTCTCATTTTTCTTCTGCACAATTTATTCTTTCTGCGCGATCTCTTTTCTCTACGTCGTTTCTTCCTTCGTCTATGCATCCTTCTACCTGCAACATTTTCCTGCTTTTCCTCTTTACGTGCTAACCTTAACTTCTTGAACTTCTCAATTTTTTATTTCTTTCCTTAACCATTTTCTTTTTTTTTCTTGTTTTACTTGCTTCTTTTTTTTGTTTTTGTCTTTCCTTCCTATAGTACATTATGATACAAGTTAACCTGTGGGGCTCCCCTAGTGCACGAAAGGACGACCATCCCTGTATAGTTTCAACTGACTCCCATTCACTAGTCCTTCCACAAGTTGCCCATCCATTTTTTCTAACTGAATAAAACCTACGCCAACCACATATCTAATCATGTATGGCCCTAAATAGTGTGTCTTGAAATTTCTTGGGTGCTATAAGAATTTATTTTCTAGAGAAGTACTAGATCTCCTGTTTGTAACTTCTTTTTCTTGATGTGTCTATCATGCCATGCCTTTTCTCGTGCCTTCTATACTTGTTGATGGAACCCTTCCATAAATCGATCTTCCTCTAACATCAATAATTGCGATAGTACTTATTCTACTACACCAGAATCCGTAAGATCTGCCATCGCGACAATGTGTAGATTCAGTATAAGAAATTCCATGGGAATTATTGCTTCTTGTCCATATGTTAATCTAAATGGGTTTTTTCCTGTCAACTTCTTGTGTGTAGTTCTATAATCCCATAACACTACAAGGATTCTTAAGTCCAAATCATCTCATCCTACATTGCGCACATTGGTCAATTCATTCTCTAGTGTCTTATTAAAGGCCTCCACAGTGCCATTTGCTTGTGGGTGATATGGAGTTCTCATTCGATGTTGTGTCTAGAAATCGTTTCTCAATGATGCAATGGTCTTGTTCAAAAAGTGAGTCCCCTAATCACTCATAAGTACTTTAGGATACCCAAACCTTGTAACTATGTTCTCAAACAAGAATCGCGCAGTTGTCTCTACACTGCAATCTGGAACTGGTTCCACCTCTTCCCATCTTGTTAAGTATTTTTTCACGTAATTATGTGCATGGCTCATGTTCTCCTCATTGGTGGATTAATCGGTTCGAAAAAATCCACTACCCATCTTCCAAACTCTTTTAATGTGACTTGCATATTCAAAGGCATCTCATCCCTTTGCGACAGCCTCCCTATTCTCTGACAAACATCACATCTCTAACAATACTCCTTAGCATCCTCGTGGAGGGTAGGCCACCATAGCCCTGTGCACAAGATCTTTTGCATTGTTTCCTTTCTTGCATAATGTCCTCCTGCAATTCCATCATGTTCCTCTACTAGGATCATTGGTATTTAATGTTCTAGCACACAACATCGTAGTATTCCATCTATGTGTTACTTATATAATTTTCCTATGATCAACTGATAATTTTTTTCTTTAACCACTCACTACTTATTTTGTGCTACTATCATGTCTGATGGAGCCAATCTTGTGCTTAAAAATTGAACAATTTATGAAAAGTGGTCATCTACCATTTGAATTGAAAATAACTACGCATTTGGTAAACTATCATCTAGGTTCCCTGCATCTTCTCCTATTAGTATATGTGACAAATGGTCTAGTCCTACATTCAGTTTCCCTGACTTCACAATAACTTTGAAATCATACTCCTGTAACAACAATAACCATATGCATATTCTCCCCCCCAACACTGGCTTTTTCACTAGATATCTAAGTGTAGAGTGATTTGTATACATTTTGAAATGAGAATCCAAAAAGTAGTGTGTAAACTTTCGCAGTGCATACACCATTGCCAACCCTTCTCATTGTGTTGTAGTATAGTTCTTTTCTACTGTTGACAACTTCCTTCTTGCAAATGCAATTGGGTGTTCTAACTCTCCTTCTCCTGGATGGGATAATATTGCGCCTAAAGATATGGACGATACATCCATGTGAACATGAAATTCCTTCTTCCAATCTGGGAATATCAGAATTGGCACAATCACCAAATTCTACTTAAATGTGTCCAAAACTTTTTGGCAGTCCTCATTCCACTGGAATTTCACTTCTTTCTTAAACAACTTCTCCATGAGTGTTGTAATATGCACATATCATTTAATTAACTTCATATAGTATCTTGTATGGCCCAATTTTTCTCTTAGTTATCGTACTAATGTAGGTTGTAGTAAGTCTAGAATCACTGCAATCTTGGCAGGATTCACTAGTAAGCCTTGCTTACATACCACATGCCCCAATAAAATTTCAAAAGGCACAAAAAAAATACATTTTTTTCAAATTCAATGAAATCTGACATTGCCTACACATGTCCAACATTAATATCAATACTTCTATATGATATTTTAATGGACTAAAAACAATCTAATCATATAAATAAAATTCAAGGAACTTATGAATAAATTCCTTAAAGGCTGTGAAAACTACTCTTGAGAAAATTGCAGGTGCATTCTTCATCCCAAAAGGAATCACCGTGTACTGGTAGTTTCCCCGCTTTGTTGCAATGGTAGTCTTATGTTTGTCTTCCTGGGAAATATTTATCTGGTGATATCCTGAGAATCCATCCATGAAATATTAGGCCTTCTTCCCCCCTACATTTTCTATCACTTCATCTGTAAAATATGTCACAAATGGATCGTGAAAACATGCATCATTTAACTTTCTTAGGTCTACACAAATTTTGATTCCCCCTATTTTCTTATCTTGTACTACCATTGGAATTATCCATTATGATTCTACTACTAGTTCAATGATTCTTGCTTCTAACATTTGGTCTATCTCTTCCTTTACCTTCTCTTTATATTTTGAGTTCAGTCTGTAGGGTCTTTATCTTACTGGATTAGCATATGGTTTCAAAGGGATATTCATTTCTCCTAACTCACCAGCTATCCCTTTCATTTTTGAAAACGTGGTTGGGAATAGATCATGATACTCACACAGTAAATATGCAATCTTTTCCACATTTTCATCATTCCATTAGTAGCCTATCTGCATAAAATTTGGATTCTCTTTTATCCCAATATTCACCTTACACATCCTTAATGGTTTTGCATACAAAATAGATCCAAGCTCTGGACCCTCTACTGCTCATTCCCCCTAAGTTTCAAGTATTTGTATATTTCTTGGATCTTCCTCGTCTTGATCCTCTTTTCCAAAATTATAGAATTCTAGTATTTCATGGACCGTCATAGAAGCTTTATGTGCACTACACACAGGTACTACATCTATCAACCCTTATATAGAAAATGTTTTGTTTCTAATATCCTGCAAAGCTACACATACTAATGGAGAATAATTTTCAAAATCAAATGGTATCTTAAACCTTTGAGTGAGCTCGTTCCAGTTCATTGTTTCTCTGCATATTTCCAGTTCCAGGTACCAGTTCTTGGGGATTGTATCCAATGTATGTATGAACCTATGTGTCCATTCCTCCTTTGGTATCGAGCTCGATATCTTTTTTCACTACACAATATGATCTATCGGGTCACTCACTCCTACATATTTCTACGCAATCTACTCAACCTCAGTACCAAATCTAATTTGCATGAATATTTTACACCGGTGCTAGTATTTTATTCCTTATTTATGTGAAGCCTATCATCTGGCTAGAGTGGCCTTCAAGACAACATATAATTCCAAACATATTGGTTTTTTGGGTATTTGCAACTCAAATTCCTTTACAAAAGATCCCATGTCAGTCAAACCATCATACTTGGGTGGGTCACATAACTTTGTTCCAATCCAGCACAATGATTGAGTAATGCGGGCACATCATTTGCTTGATACTTCATGCATCCTTGACTTCCAGTGTTCCAAACCTTCCTTTGAATCTAACGCACATGAGATAATGCTTCTCCAACTTAGTGCGTCATATGTAGTTGGATTAATGTAGTTATCCATTTGTGCAGTCATGTTATATAGGTTATCATTGTTGTTCCCTTTAGTTGGTTCTGTGTATCTCTTTCCTTCTGTCGGATCCAATGGTGCAGTAACCTTCAAGTCCCCTACTTTGAATATCATTTCCCTTCTCTTTAGATTAATAATTGACTAATTTTCAAAGGACCATTTAAGCCCCATTATCATTGGATATGGATGACTATCACCTATGATCTTGATGACTTCCAAATATGTTATAATGTGCACCTCGTCTATATTCACAGGTACCCCTAACAATCGTCCAATTGGTACTATCTTGTGTTGGTTCGCCAATCTTAATTGGAAAACATACCACATTAGCTTAGGATTCCCCATCGTTTCCCATGTTTTCTTTGGTAAAACATTGACATATAATCCTATATCTAAGATGACATTGTCCATGTCATATTCTCATATTTGTGCATTCAATATGAATTATTTGTTTGTCCTCTTCTTGCACAATACTTGATTTACTACTTTCTGCATCGTAGGTACTTCTTTTGTTCTTGTGTACATTGATCAATCATTCTATGCAGTGCATTCAGTGTTGTCTCATCCTGCATCAGCTCTAAACAACTCTTTAGAAAGTATTTCAAAGTATTTTCATTTTCAACTGCCCTTTTTGGAATAATGCAATCATAAACTGACGACATATCGTATATGGGTGGTGTCTTTGATGTTGATGCTATCTAGTCAAGTCCTAGTATATCATTCCTTACTTGTTGATAGGTTTCTCTTTCTTTATGTGGATTGAATCTTGGCATGGGATCAGTTGCTTCCCTTATCCATTGTTCAACTCCATTTCCTTTCTCCATCGCATCTAATTCAGTTCTCATTCTGTCATTCTTAACAACTGCTACTCCGAGTTGATCGTCATGTTCCTCAATGGCTATGATCTGCAAGTTTTGGTTTTCATTCTAATGTTGGTTTTGGCCCCCTCTCGCCTGCCACTTCGGTATCAGTTGAGGACAGTTTTTTGTCGCATGATCCAATGCTCTAAAATAAGTGCATGCCGTGCAATGATTCGAGAAATATCTTGTTGAATGTCTCAGTTGATTGCAATTATAACAAATTATCGGTCCTTTTCCTCCTTGACCAAATCATCCACTTCCTCGACCTCTATCTAAACCTCCACATACACCCTAATTAAAGCCTCTTGGGGTGTTGTACTATGGAACTCCTCCTTCCACTACGACATTTTCTTCCTGGATTTTGTACGTGTCTAAAGTGTGCTCTCTCCTTAAGTCAAATGTGTGACAATATTTTTCATCGTGTCCTATGGATTTGAAAAAATTACAGAATAAATTTCTTGGTGTACTTTGATACGTATATAGTAAGGGACAAGAAGTCATATGATGTCCCCATATCTTATATATCTCTCAATACCCTACTCCTCCCACCAATGGGTTTTTTTCTCATGTGGCCATATATTGTGTGAATGTCAGACATTCTTTCTTTCAATGGCCTTCTGTCTTACATTTTATACGCCAAACATGTTCATGATTTTCCTTTTCCTTCATTATTTTTTATAATTGAATTATCAGCGCAGCCAACTATGACTGTACATATTCCATACCTGCACCATATTGTTAGGGTCCTAACCTGCACATAGGTAGAACAATACATTCAGATGTAATAAAGGTCAATATTAATAACGCCTTGCAATAAAATATAATAAGTCGAATGTAAGAAGACCTAATAGAAGCTTTCGCTTCTAGAAGGATCTTCCTCTAGATGCTTCTTTTGATAGACATATTTAGTATAAATAGGAGTCGAGGGTATGAGAACCCTAGTTTGGATATTATTGTAATAGATCTCTGCTCGACTGGAGGTTGCCCCCTCGAAGAGGCCTGTGAACATTGCTCTCAGAATCAAAGTGTTATTTCTATTGTTATTCTTATATCATTTCAATGTTCTTGTGGTGATTGTTCTGGTTATATTGTTGTTATTCTTCCATTTATATCATTTTATTTCTGTTATGCATACTTTTTATATCTGGTATATTACAAGTGGTATCAGAGCACTTTCCTCGACATAAATTGTGGGTAAATTTTTTTTCAGGGTAGAGACGTATGCCGACGTCTTTAAGCCATAGAGATCTTTCATTACATGAATAAACCCACGGTTGAGGGATTCATACACGCAGGCAATACAAGTGGTACTTAAGCACACATATGTTGGCCACCCGTGTAACCCCTATTCGTACCCCTTCGAGTGGTAGCGCATCAGACAACACCTATGTACGGATCGACCTAGATTACTTGAATCCCTCTTTAGATAAACCAATCGGTCGCCTGACTGTTATAGTTCCACCGAGAACAACACTTGGGAATATACTCTCTAGTACCTGGGTAGTCGGGTAGTATGACTAAGGGTATGGTGTAGCCTCCTTAGTTAGTGCCCTGAGATATTGGGCCGAGTACAACTGTTGGACCCCGCACGTATATCAAAGAGCTATAGCACAGGGAAATCCCTTCTCTGTAGAACCCTTGAATACCTAACCCTTGGGGATAGAAACATAAACAAATTAAAATAGACAAGATCTATTGCCGCACAATTGTGTTTGGGTTTCCAAATCACTGCACATTTCTTCCTGGTTAAGAATTTGGGCATTTCATCACTGCAGTATTCTGAAGTATGGAAATTTTGTCACCATTATTTGAGACCTATTCCATTGGATTCATCTCTTCGCCCTTATCACATTCATACATATCATTTTTCGGCAAAATTTTTTACCCCACCCACCCCTTTTCAGTTCCCTCGTCCTCATGGCCCATACCCGTAGCCAAGACTTGGAAGCTCGCTTCAATACCTTGCAATATAATTTCACCGAGACCCAACAAGAAGTGAAACAACTCAGTGCCAATGTTGTCGCCATCAATACAACCATGCAGTCCTCAATAGAGGAAATCAAACAAGACCTGACCACCCAGCTTGAATATGTCTTTTCAACACTCTGCACCAAGTTGCATATCCCTACAAATAACCATTCCTATGACTCACCTCCACATACTAAAGTTGAACATTCCTCTCATTCCCATAACTTTTATCACCATCACTTTCAATGTGACCTACGCCTTCCGCAGGTGGATGTGACCAAATTTGATGGCTCGGACCCCACTGGTTGGGTAACCCAAATGGAACATTATTTCTCTTTATACGACATTACATATGACTTGGCCAAACTCCGGTATGGTGTTCTCCATCTAGATCAAGAACGTTGGCAATGGTGGCAATGGAGAAAAACTTCTCGTCAAGGGTATATTTCTTGGACACACTTTTTGGTAGGGCTTTATGAATGCTTTGACACTGACACTAACCATTTGGGCCGTTTGACAAAGTTGAAACAATCAGGAACAATGGAAGACTTTATAGATACCTTTGAGTGCCTGAAGTTTTGGACAGAGGGCATGTCTGATGCCTTTTTTCGAGACTATTTTATCAGTGGCCTCAAAGATGAGATTTGGGCCCATGTCCTCATGGCTCGACCTCAGAGTTGGGTGGATGCTACTAAAAGAGATAATGAAGCACAACAGGTTGTATCTTCTCAAAATTGGAAACCCTCCTTTATCCCTCGCACTAAACCAGTAAATCCCACTACTCCCTCCACTCCACTAAAGATCCAAAAATTGACCAAGGCTAAAATGGTTGAATACCAACTCAAAGGCCTTTGTTATAATTATGATGAAAAATATTTCTCGGGCCACAAGTGTAAGGAACAAAATCTTTTTATGGCCATATCCGAGGATATTTCAGAAGAGGATGTTGAAACTCCCCTTGTGTCTGAGTAAACTGAAACCATTGACATAACCCCTCCCTCAGACCCTCCCAAAGTAGAACTGGTCATTTCCCTCAATGCTCTCACTGGCTTCTCCACTCCCCAAACCCTCAAGATAATCGGTTACATCAATCATCGAAAGGTCATCATTTTGGTTGATAGTGGAAGCACCCATAATTTTATTCATCGCCGCATTACCCAAGAAACTCATTGCTACATCCATGTCGTCAATAATTTCCAAATCATGATTGCCAATGGTGGCTCCATGAAATGAGGAGGGCGTTGTGAAAATATGTGTCTCCAAATTGGTGACTACCACATGAAATATCATATGTTTGCTATCAACATGGGCGGTTGTGACATTGTGTTGGGTGCAGACTGGCTAAGGACTTTGGGTCCCATTCTCATGGATTTTAAGGAATTAACCATGCAAATCGACCAAGAGGGCCACAAGGAAGTTACAAGGAATCACCGTTGGTTCACCTGAGATCATTAGTTCCCATCGCATGGAAAATATGCTAAAAAAAGGTCATCTGGTGTTATTTCCCAACTCCATGCCCTACAAGCAATAGAGACACCCTCGGTGCCGCAAGACCTCCAAGCCATCCTTTATAAATATCAAGTGGTCTTTTCCACTCCCCAAGGACTCCCTCCTTCCCGTGGTGTTCATGATCATTCCATTCCCCTTATACCCGGAATCCTTCCTCCCAATATCCGTCTGTATCATCACCCCTTTTCCCAAAAAAATGAAATTGAGAAAATAGTCCAGGAACTCCTTAATGTAGGCGTTATCCACCCTAGTACGAGCCCCTACTCTTCTCCTATGGTCATGGTCCTGAATAAAGAAGGTTCTTGGTGAATGTGTCTTGACTTATGTGCCCTCAAAAAACCTACCATTATGTGCCCTCAAAAAACGTACAATTAAAGACAAATTTCCCATTTTTGTCATTGATGACCTCTTGGATGAATTGAGTGGTGCCCAATTCTTTACTAAACTTGATCTTCATTCGGGCTACCACCAGATACGTATGAAAGAGGCATACATTCCCAAGACTGCCTTTAGAACTCATGAGGGCCACTATGAGTTTTTGGTCATGCCCTTTGGCTTGTGTAATGCCTCCTCCACCTTCCAAAGCCTCATGAATCATGTCTTCCATCCTTTTCTCTGTCATTTTGTCTTATTTTTATTTGATGATATCATCATCTATAGAAAAACTTGGGCAGGCCATCTTTCTCATGTGGATCGAGTTCTACATCTACTCTCTCAGCACCAAATTTTCCTGAAGCAGTCTAAATGTGCTTTTGGCACCTCAGAAGTCGAGTACTTGGGTCATCTGGTTGGCACGGATGGCATCAAGGTGGATCCTAAAAAGAATGAATCTATGCAAGAATGGCCTCACCCAAAGACTCTCAAAAGCTTGCATGGATTTCTAGGCTTAACAGGTTATTATCGCAAGTTTGTTAAGAACTATGAAAAGATTGCAACACCTCTCACTGCCCTCCTAAAAAGGAACGCTTTCACTTGGACTCCAGTCGCTGCTCAATCTTTTCAAACCTTGAAGATGGCCATGTGCACCACTCTAGTCCTGGCCCTTCCTGATTTCACAAAGACCTTGTTAAGCCCTAATATTGGCCCATTACCCCTTAATTGGGGAATATTATATTAGTAATGTTATTTTATTTATGTCATCTTTAGGCCATTAGTTGTAATTATACCTCCTAATCTCCTATATATACAAAGGAGACATTTTCATTTTGAACAAACATAATGGTTCAAATGGTTACCCTTGGCAGAATGGTGGTATAACACTTCCTTTCATACTGAAACAAAAATGACACCATTTATGGCACTTTATGGATACCACCCTCCTTCCATCACTTCTTCTCTAAAAGAAAAATCTAAGGTTCAACCCCTCCTTCCATCACTTCTTTCCTAAAAGAAAATCTAAGGTTCAAGCAATGGAAGATCACATCAAGAATCAACAACAAGTTCTCGAATCTTAAAAGGACAACCCGACCATGGTACATAATCGCATGAAACAACAAGCAGATCAGACGTAGTGAAATAAGTTTTGAAGTAGGGATTGGTTGTTTTAAGACTACAACCATACAAACAGATGGTCCCCAAGCAGTTTTAAGCAAGCCAAGAAGGATAATAAATTATCACCAAAGTACTATGGCCCTTATAAGGTGTTGCAAAATATTGGTACTATGGCATACAAATTAGAGTTGTCTGCATCTTCACGAGTACACCCAGTTTTCCATGTTTCATGCTTAAATAAGTTTATAGGCAACAAGATCCCAGTTCAAACCATATTTCCAGAACTTGATGAGGAAGGAAAAATCATATTGGAACCTGAAGCCATCACTGACACAAGAATTCTCCAGCTGAGGAATATATCCATTTCAGAGTATCTCATTAAATGGAGGAAACTATCGGCTGAAGATTCCACTTGGGAAGATGAGTCTTTTATGCAGAAGCATCCAGAGTTACTCAAGCATTGCGGACAACACTTGTCTCAAGGGGAGGGGCATGTTAAGCGCTAATATTGGCTCATTACCCCTTAATTGGGGCATATTGTATTAGCAATGTTATTTTATTTATGTTGGCTTTAGGCCATTAGTTGTAATTATACCTCCTAATCTCCTATATATACCAAGGAGACATTTTCATTTTGAATCATCTTGTACTTAAACATTTAAGTGGGGTAAAAGGAGGTTGCCCCCTCGAAGAGGCTTATTATCTGAAATTATCTCTTTTTCAAGGCGTTGAGTACTTTTTCTGAGGTTTTTCTATGCTATATTGGTATTTGGTTCTTAACAGACCTTTGTCTTGGAATGTGATGCTTCAGGGAAAGGAATTGGTGTTGTCCTTATGCAAGAGGGTCGGCCTTTCGCCTTTACCAGCAAGCAACTATCTGAAAGAAATTTGGGAAAATCAATCCATGAAAAGGAAATGTTGGTTATTTTGCATGTCGTTGGTCTTTGTCTCCTCTATCTATTGGGGAAACACTTCCAAATTAAGACAGACCATCAAAGCCTCAAGTATTTTTTGGAACAGCGCATTTCCTCCCCGGAGCAATAAAAATGGGTGAATAAGATCTTTGGATATGATTATGATATCATTTACAAGAAAGGCAAAGAAAATGTGGTTGCAGATGCACTTTCCCGAAAATATGAAGACGAAGGATCCCTTTTTTATCTTTCCTTCATTGTACCAGATTGGATCCAAGTCGTTTGCCAGGAATGGCTACAAGATCCCAAAAGTTCACATCTGATCCAACAATTGGAGTCCAATGGTCCAGCTTCCCCAGGGTACTCTTGGCTCCATTATGAACTTCGATACAAAGTTCATTTGTATCTAAGTAAACAATCAAAGCTTAAATCCACGGTACTTTTTGAGCTTCATGCTACACCCACAGTGGGGCACTCCGGGTTTACCAAAACCTATGACAGGGTCAAACGTTCTTTTTTCTAGGATGGTATGAAACAGGACATTCGTAATTTTGTCGCTGAATGTGAGGTGTGTCAATGCAACAAGGGAGAAACAGTCAAATCTTCAGGAGCACTACAACCGCTTCCGATTCCACCTGCTATTTGGAGGGATATCTCTATGGATTTTATCACAGGCTTACCCAAATTAGGAAATAAATCAGTCATCATGGTGGTTGTTGATTGCCTTTCCAAGTATGCTCATTTATGCACTCTTCAACACCCGTTTACAGCATTCACGGTGGCTCAAATTTTCATAGATCAGGTCTTCAAGCTTCATGGCATGTCGCACTCTATTGCTTCTAATCGCGACCCAACTTTCACAAGCAATTTTTGGCAAGAATTGTTCAAGCTACAAGGCACCCAATTGCATATCAACACCGCTTATCATCCCTAGACTGATGGTCAAACAGAAGTTGTAAAAACGTGTTTGGAAACATATTTGAGGTGGTTTGCCTCAGAAAAGAAAAATCAGTGGGCTCAATGGTTACCCCTAGTTGAATGGTGGTACAACACTTCATACCATACAACTACACGCATGACTCCTTTTGAAGCGGTATATGGACAGAAGCCACCTTCAGTTCTCTCATACTTACCTCGTGTCTCAAAGGTTCAGGCGGTTGACCAAACACTTATAGTTTGAGAGGCTATTCCCCGTACCCTCAAAGAAAATTTGGTCATGGCACAGAATCGCATGAAGAAACAAGCAAATCAAGGTCACTCTGAACGTCAATTTGCAGAAGGGGATCAAGTGTTTCTTCGACTGCAACCTTACAAGAAAAATTATCTCAAGTCCGAGCATTTTCAGAAGCTAGCGCCCAAATTTTATGGTCCTTATATTCTTCTCAAGCATGTCGGACAGGTGGCCTATTAGTTATTTTTTCCTAGTCATTCGAAGCTACATCCTATTTTTCATGTTCCATGCTTAAAGAATGTGATTGGAACTAAGTTCCAAATTCAAACCAACCTTCCCGAGTTAGCTGGAGAAGGATCCAATTGGCTACAACCACAAGCGGTTTTGGACCAGCGTGAGCGTCACCTGCGTCAGAGAACCATCAAGGAAGTGTTAGTTCAGTGTAAAGATACAACTCCAGCAGATGCCACTTGGGAACCAGCTACCATTCTGCAGCAATTTCCACATCTCAAGCCTTGAGGAAAAGGTTTTTTTTAAGGGGGAGGACATGTTAGGGTCCTAACCCACACATAGGTAGAACAATATATTCAGATGTAATAAAGGTTAATATTAATAAGGCCTTGCAATAAAATAGAATAAGTCGAATGTAAGAAAACCTAATAGAAGCTTCCGCTTCTAGAAGGAACTTCCTCTAGATGCTTCTTTTGATAGATATATTTAGTATAAATAGGAGTCGAGGGTATGAGAACCCTAGCTTGGACATTATTGTAATAGAGCTTTGCTCGATTGGAGGTTACCCCCTCGAAGAGGCCTATGAACATTGCTCTCAGAATCAAAGTGTTATTTTTGTTGTTATTCTTATATCATTTCAGTGTTCTTGTGGTGATTGTTCTGGTTATATTGTTGTTATTCTACCATTTCTATCATTTTATTTATGTTCTGCATATTTTTTATATTTGGTATATTACACATCTCTTATAGGAGATGCTTCCAATTTCATTGTGATTTCCAATGCTTCTGGATGTGACGTGACCTTCTACTCTGTTAATGGACAACTAATGTGTGGAAATAGACCTATGATAAACCATTCTCAATGTTGCTCATTAGGGATTTGAAAGGTCAATCTACCCATCATATATTTGAATATTTGGTCGTAGTCCCAAAATGTATCATTCTGCAAATGCTTAATTTCCTTTAGTTCTGTAATATACTAAGATTAAAACTTTGGCTTCCTGAATTCATTCAATAATGCTTATCCAATATTTTCCAAAGTTATTTACTGTCTAGTCGGTGGAGTTGTCTAGTACTTCATATACCATAGTAGTGTGTGACCTCTGAACATCGTTCCCAACTTTGTGATCTTCATCGCTTTGTCCTGAACATTCTTCGCAGTCTATATTGTGTCTCATACAAACAAGTGTTTCTCGAGGTCCTCCGACCCCTCTCCCTAAAACTCATGCATTCTTAGTGTATGATATATCCCTTCCATTGTACTCGGTGTTGTACTATCCCTTGGTGATGTCGGCTGACTCTGGTTCTCTCATCTACTTCCACTATTATGATTATTTATCTAACTTCATCCACTTACTAAAATTTCTATTGAACAAGTGTTGGTTCCTTCTTTAATTAAAGTGACGCACACAATATCATGGGTTCAATGAAAATTTCAATATATATGGACTTCCTTCTTCTCCTAGACAATACTGAGGATCTATTTCTTTCCTTTTCCTTTCTCTATATGGTGTGATCTGAAGTAGTACGCAGGGGTCACTTTCCTTTAATTATTTATGCTTCTCTTTCCCAATAGACAATGCACTCAAATATCTTCCATGCAGACCCTTGAAAAATTTTGTTTATTTGACACTATAACACTCAGTGCAATCTACTGCAAACTCGGTAATATAACCCATGAGTATATTATTCAACTAGAAATCAACCACATGAGAAATCGTATTTATTACTGCATTCAACTATCTGATCACTTTAGGGGTCCAGTTTCTCAGAGCTTCAACTCTTTATCTCCCAAATTTCTCAACTATCCTTTCTAACCACTCGGTCAAAAGTATCAGGAATTCACCAAAGAAAATTCCATGCAAATTTGTGAAAACATACCTTTGTAACCATTGTTCGTCGTCGAGTCGATGGTTTATATTATGTTCTCTGGAAAAGTCCCGTTGCTTCCTCTCTATCCATTCTTCAATTTCTTCCTTATTTGGCCTCCAAACAATTCCCCTCAATTACAGTTCTTGGTCCTGGAAATGGAACCATTTGTTGGCATGCAGTGGGAAGACCTAGGTTAATCATTCAAATACAAACAAATCCTTTAGATACCGGCCCTTTCAGCATCACCTGTATAGAAAGTGAAGTATCACTCAAGGCATCAAGAGGGGATGCAAGAACCAAGGTTCTACAACGATGAGGGGAAGTGAGGCATTCAACATATCATTTACTCATGTGCGCAGTTTTTCATTAGTTAACAATATTTATTACACACATCCAACATTAAACATCATAAAATGCAAACACATCACAACACACAGAGTTAACGTGGTTCACCCAACTTGGGATACATCCACAACGAATGGATTCTTTTATTAGTCATTGATAATTCTCTTACAGTTATGCACTGCGCTACAAAATATGCAACAGTAACATTACCCAAACCTACCTAGTCATTCCGCTGCAGTGCAAGCTTCACTCCTTTGTCATAATATCGAACACTTATCCAAAAACTCAATTCACTCCTCATTCATCCGCTACTCACGCATTTAACCCTTCTTTCTATGCTCCCCTTCTACCCAAAAACCCATTACATATTTATACATCAAAATAGGGCTAAGCCCATTACAAAGTGGACAAAATGTGCCCAAAATCCTAATGGTCTATAGTCATTTTTCTCCTTTTGCAAGTTGCTCCGTCATGCATCCTTCTGTCACACGTTTTGACTCCTTAAAATCCACTCATGTAAATGTGTTGAACCTGCACATAATAGATATAGCTGGGAATTGACATACACAGTTGCAGATAAAATAGAAGAAAAGAGAAGCAGGAGAGAAACAATGGAAGAATTCTCATTAACCAAATGAATGAATAATAATTTACACATGATATACTCTGTATAAATAAACCAATGCGTAGTGGAGGAGAATCCAGTGCACCATAGTGGTGGTCTAGAGTGATCTGGACACACACCAATAGTTACGGGAGTAAACTGCCACCTAGTCTAGTCTCTCGGGCAGTTACGGGAGTGAACTACCACCTAGTTGAGTTAACTAGTCTATTAGTCTTCAGTTAACTAATTGAAACAGAGTGAAGTGAGTAGGATATCAGGGAATCATGAGTAATGTGTTATTCTTGTGATGATCCCAAGGACAATGCACATTAGCTGGTGATGATCCCAATGTTGCATGGTGATAATCCCAATGTAGCATCTAGACTCCACTCAGCTGATCAAACTGAAGTGAAAACTGAAGAGAATATTCTCCCTAGAGGAATATTCTTCCTAAAATATAGGAGACTGAATAATTACTAATAAACATAGAAAAAACCTTAGGAAAAATAAATCCTAGGTGTGTGTGAAGTAACTCCAACACCCCCCCTGAACATCACTATGGTGAAAATAAATAATGGGTCTCAGAAACGAAGCCATGTTAGGTACCCAAATACAAAAGATACACTAAAATAAAGCAAG
>SNQJ01S0000145.1:489895-512966 GCA_010110895.2 Picea sitchensis
ACCCTTCAAGTTACAATGTATGTAAAAAGAAGAACTGACAATTGCTAGGAAATTGTGTCCTTCACTTCAAGAAGACTGTGCAAAGAGTGGAACTTATGCTCAGTGAAGGTCTTGGTGAATATGTTTGTAGTATGTTCTACTGAAGGAAATAACTACAGTTCAATGATCCCATATTGTACTAAGTCTCGGATGTAGTGCATGTGGATCTCGATGTGCTTCGTTCACTGCCTCTAAACTGGATCTCTGCAAAACTTCAAAGTGCTTTGGTTGTCACACTAGATGATGATCGGTCGATGAAATTGAATTCCCAACTCAGTGAGAAAATGTTGTAGCCACATAGCATGAATGGTTATGTTGACTACCCCTCTGTACTTTTCCTTGGCTGAAGATAGAGAAATAGTAGCCTACTTCTTGCTCGACCAACATATAGGCCCGGAACCAAGATTGAGTGAGTAACCAGATGTGGACTTGCGATCAATGTTATCACTAGCCCAGTCAGAATCAGTGAACCCAATAAGGTCCAATGTATATTCTATTGAATAGTGCATGCCAAAGGTGATGGTGCCCTGTATGTATCGAAGGATATGCTTTGCAGCCTTCCAATGTAGATAATGTGGCTCATGCATGAACCTGAAGACTGCTCCAACTACATAGGGGAGGTTTGGTCTGGAGTGTGTGAGATGCAAAAAGCTCCCCACTAGTTGTTTGTACAGTGTGTTGTCAACCGGTGGAGTGTCTCTGCCATCCTCAATTCTGACTCCTGATAGGAAAGGACTTGGGGCAAACTTGCATTCTGTCATGCGAAATATCTCAAGGATATCTCATGTATACTTGGCCTGAGATAGTTTGATGTCTGATGCATCCTAACTGATCTCGAGTCCAAGGAAGAAATGTAGCAAACCCATGTCTGTCATAAAGAACCTTTCATGTAGAATCCTCTTGACTACATCAATCATTGAAGCCGAGCAACTAGTGATCAACAAATCATCAACATACAGAACTAGGAGTAGAAGGGAATCGCTCGTTCTGAGCATGTAAACATTCAGGTTTGATTTACAACATACAAAGTTTTGTGACAACAGGTAGGAGTCCATATTGGCATACCATGCCCTCAGATCCTTCTTGAGGCCATAAAGAGACTTCTTTAGTCGACAAACCAAAGATGAATCCTGCATAAATCCCTAGGGTTTCTCCATATATATCTCCTCAGAGAGATCACCATGAAGAAATGCATTCTTCACGTCCATCACTAATGGAGAGAAGGTCTCATCATATTCAATTCCATGCACCTATTGAAATCCTTTGGCAACTAGCCTGGCTTTGTATCTACTAATCTGTCTATCCACTACTATCTTGGTCTTGTAGACCCATCTACACCTGACAAGTTTCTTTCCTGAAAGAAGGGGAACCAAATCCCAAGTCTAGTTCTCAAGGAGGGATTTGTACTCCTTCTGCATGGCGGATTCCCAAAGGGTATTTCCAACAACCTCGCCATAATACTGTGGATCTGAATACTGAACCAAGAAAATATTCCTGGGTGGAAATAGTTCAGTGGTAGTGAGTGCAAGAGGAGGCTCCTCGAAATAAAATCAACTCCTTGTAGTATCATTTGGATACCCAACAAGATCCCTTGCATCCTGAAGAGTAGTTTGAGCCCACTTAGGCCTCAACTTTGGCTCTACATATGCATTTGCATGCATTGAATCTGTATCTTACTCTACTGACTTTGTATCTATATCATCTGGATCCTCTGAGTTGGAACTCTCATCTAAAGAATATTCGGCATGTGCATGCTCATCATCTTTGACAGGTGGAAGAACAAAGGTGTTTGCATGCAGCTGTTGAGGTACATGCGAGACACTTTCCTCGAATTGGAAACTTTGCTCAATGATGATTCAGTCTGAGGAAAGATCAATAAGTTTGTATCCCTTCACACCATCGGGGTATCCAACAAATATGCACTCTGTGCTTTGTGTATCAAGTGTCTTCCACTTTTCAGAGGGAATCCGGACCCATGCATGTGAACCGAAAATAAGAAAGTGGGTTACTTCCGGTTTGAGGCCGCTCCAAGCCTCTTAGGGTGTCTTATCCTTGACATATCTATGGGTAGATATGTTTTGGATGTAGGTTGCACAATTAAGTGCTTCGGCCCATAATCTATTTGGAAGTGACTTTGCATGTAGCATTCAAGATGCCATCTCTTTTATAGATCTATCTTTCTGCTCATCAACTTCGTTTTGTTGTGGAGTATAGGGAACCGTGTGTTGCAACTGAATCCCTGCCTCATGAAAAAAATTATATGGATCTCATGGTTGACATACTCTCCCCTGTTATTAGTTCAGAGGATTTTGATTTTCTTTTCTGACTGTGTCTCAACAAGGACTTTGAAATATTTGAGGTGTTTAAAGACCTATGATTTTTTTCCTGAGAAATAAAATCCAAGTGAAGTGTGAGAAATCATCAAAAAAAATGAGCACGTACCTTTCTTTGTTGATTGAAGGATTTGGAAAAGGGCCCATGAGGTCACTATGGATCAGATATAAAGGAGAGGAAGATATCTGAGTCTTTCCTTTGTCGAATTTCTCTTGAGGGCGTTTTCCAAGAACACATCCCTCACAAATTCCTTTGGAGAAGTGGATGTTGGGTAGACCATCAACCATTCCCTGCTTGCTAAGATTCTTGAATCTTTCATGCCATATCATACTACTTTCATCGGCATGGGTAAGAAGTAATGCAGAATCTGATTCAATAAATTCAGAAAATGTGTAGAGTCTAGATTGATGATTTACCTCACCGGTAGAAACCCTGGAATTGGTTTGCATGTCATATATATCCAATACATCAGGTTTGAATATGACTCTCTTTCTGGTGCCGGAGTTAGACATATGATACACGGAGAGAAGATTGATGGAAAGTTTGGGAACATGCAGCACATTCTCAAAGATTTTGTTTGTGAGTTCAATCCTTCCTTTTTCGGTCACCTCGACTGGAGATTTGTCCCCCATCAGAATAGGATGACCTTTGCATGCATCCAATGAATAATAGACCTATTTTGTGGTAGTCATGTGGTGTGACTTTCCTGAATCTATGATCCAAGCATCGGGAGAGGAGTTGATGGAAATCAAAGCATGGCTAGAATTTCCTTTCTTGGAATTCTAATCTTCTGGATTCTTCTTCATGGCACCCTCAGGGATGCGATCTCCAAGGTTGTTTTTCTTAATTATTTTGTTCATTATATCTATCTATTTCTGAATACATGCGTATTTTGGATGGAATCCTTTATGGAAGTAAGAGCATTTCTCCCCTTTTCTTCCCTTTCCACCTTTGGATCTGGAGACATTGTTGAAGGGTTTTGAGTACCCTTCCTTGTTCGGATTTTCATGTTCTTTCCTTTTTTCTTTATCATCATATTTCTGATATTGATGACCATTTCCATCTTGCACAGTAAGTGCATGAGCCTTTGGGCCTTTGATTTTTTCCATGTTGATGAGCTTGCTCTGCTCTTATGTCAGAGACTCGATAAAGTCCTCAAGAGAGGACATCTTCCAGGTAGATCCATATGTGAATCTAACTAAATGAAATGTGGATACAAACACTGAGTATTCTGGACCAATTTTGGAGAGAATGGTGAGAACCATTTGTTTCTCCTCCTTACATTTATCAACCCCGCAAGCCTTGAGTTGCGACAACAAATGCTTATATTTGGTAAAGAAATATTGGAGATTGTCAAATATTTTTGGATCCAATGTGAGAAATTCCACCTCGATCATGTGTCCCCTCATCTCATCCTGTTTTCCAAAAATCCCTTCCATGGTCCAGGCTTCATTGGGGGTTTTACAGGAGGATATTTGAAAGAGAAGTTCAGGAGAAATGAGACTGCATATTGTTTCGAACACTTCATCCATTCGATCAAGATACTTGGATTTTTCTAAGGTTGATGTTGGTTCTGCCTCTATTTTCATGATTAACCTATACAATCCTCTACTTCGAATATGCATTATCATCTTCTCCTTCCATCCAAAGAAGTTGTAAGGTGTAAGAATGAATTCTTTTGGAAATTCCATTTTCCTGTTGTCTTCAATATTAGGTACCTACAAAAATAATTTGGTGTGTCTTTTCCCTAGAAGTATGTCGGATATGATACCATGTAAATGTGTTGAACCTACACATAATAGATCTAGTTTGTAATTGACATACACAGTTGCAGAGAAAATAGAAGAAAAGAGAAGCAGGAGAGAAAGAATGGAAGAATTATCATTAACCAAATGAATGAATGATAATTTATGCATGATATACTTTGTATAACTCAACCAATGTGTACTGGAGGAGAAGCCAATGCATGATAGTGGTGGTCTAGAGTGATCTAGACAAACACCAATAGTTACGGGAGTAAGCTACCACCTAGTCTAGTCTCCACCAGTTACGGGAGTGAACTGCCACCTAGCTGAGTTAACTAGTCTATCAGTCTTTAGTTAACTGATTGAAACAGAGTGAAGTGAGGAGGAGATCAGGGAATCATGGGCAATGTGCTAGTCTAGTGATGATCCCAAGGAAAATGTGCATTAGATGGTGATGATCCCAATGTTGCATGGTGATAATCCCAATGTAGCATCTAGACTCCACTCAACTAATCAAACTGAAGTGAAAACTGAAGAGAATATTCTCCCTAGAGTAATATTCTTCCTAAAATATAGGTGACTTAAAAATGACTAATAAACATGGGAAAAACTTAGGAAAAATAAATCCTAGGTGTGTGTGAAGTAACTCCAACAACTCTGTCACGTTCTTTGGTCTGATTTTTATTCTTTGACTTCTTTTGTCGCAGATCCCAAAACTTACCCAAAATTCCTATCCAATAGAAGGGAAAATGTAACGCATGCAGGGAAGATAGGAGAGATTAATTTGATAGGAAAAGAGCCCCAAAATAGAGTTTGCACCTAAAGACAGAAAGGATACCCCACAACAAGAGAAAAGGCTTAAAGATGAGAAATAGAGCGTAGAAGCATGGATGTGTTGACTGAGAAATAAAATAATAACTTTCTGGAAGAAAATAGGAAGCTTGTGTGAGTTGTTGATGATCACACTAAAAAGAAAAGACCCGAAATCCCGAACTGGAGAAATAATGGGATAAAATTTGGTGCTTATTGGATAGAAACCAACACTGGTAAGGGGAGGTCGTCGAGGGATTTTTTAGAAGAGAAGGAACTCCCTTGTGGAGAGGAAATCTAGGTTAGAAACCACCTGATAAACCTATAGATACCCAAAGCTCAGTGGGAGGTGGCAACTTCTATTGCGTCAGAGGAGGAAGGAGAGTAACCTTCCTAGATCATAGTAGTCTCAGAACCTTACTGAGTCAATTTCCTTGGTTGTGTCATGGTTTGGCATGGGGGTGGCATGTTGTAAGAAGTGACTCTACAATAAGGCCTAAGGTTGGGAGAGAGATGTCCTCTCTCAGTCAGTTGGATTTGGTAGCTTCTTTATCATATAAGTGTTCATCTGTGTTGAAACTAATTGTGAATGATTTATATGAATTCTCATGAATGGAAAAATTGTATGATAACATATATGAATGTCTCAATCTAAGAGAAATTATGTGTACTTAACTTATGATTTTGAATGTTGTAAGATGAGTTATGTTATGATGTTCATTATTTCCCTGTTGAATCATAAAAATTACTAAGGGTGAATTGTCACCTACTTGAATACTCTATATGTCCCTTGTATGGAGAGCATGAAAATCCTGTGAGATTTTAACCTTCAGTTGACAGTTTTTAATGGTCATAGAACTTATTTCTAGTTTTCGAAAGTTAGAATCGAAGTCTTGCAGAACTTGAAAAATGGATAAGTTCTTAGAGCAGACAGTTGTGACTCTGTAAACCTTTTGTTAGTCAGCGAAGAACAATAGCCTTTGATATGAAGAGATCTGAATCATTGATTGGTGGGTTGTTTGGAATTAAGTTGTTGGATAGATCCCTCGAACATTGTGGGGAGGACTCTAAATGAGAGATTATGAAGTGAACCTCTCATAATGGGGTTTTCATAAGGAAATCTCATGTGCTAGGAAAGTAACTCCAAAGGAGAGACCCCGAAGTGGAGCCAATATGGGTTGTATATCTGGAGGAAGATGAGATAAACCCTCAGTCATTGATCATAGCACATCCCACGTAGTGAGTCGAGAGGAAGAGCGTACAAAGGAGGACTATGAACGATAGTGTGAGGACGCATGTCAGTGGTCGATTTGTCGATTGGATTGAGTGTGAGTCTAGCTAGATCAAAGTTGAATGTTTTTGGAATATGACTCTAAAGGATTCAGAGTAATCCTCCGATGGATTGGAAGCACGAGTGTAAAGAACCAAATACTTGCATACAAAAACACCACAAATATTCATAGAACAATATAGAAGAACCACAATTTTATTATAAGAAAACCCTTGAGGTAGGGAAACACCATACAATGGATCCTATTATGGAAGGGTTCCTCTCATGTTCACTTTCCTCTTCGAGGGGTTATCCTCCTATTTATCTACTACTCCAAATACAATACTTCTCTATATCCTCATTATATTTCTTGAACCCCTTTATAAAGTGATACCAACCACCTAAGAACATCATGTTCGACAACACATGTATTCCAACATAGGACGAACACCTTCAGTAACCACTCACATAACCAGATCAAAGATCAACACACCGATGTTTTCATGTGGTAAAACCCCTACGGGGAAACATCCACGGCCCCAACCAACGCGGCCACTTGGAGCAGTTTATTAATGCAAAGAAAAAGATTACAGAGAGATAACCAACGCCACTTGGAGCAGCTTTATTAATGCAAAGAAAAGACATGTGAGAGATTTTACAAGAGAGTTTCTCACAATCGACATCGAGGTCGACTCTCGATGTTTTCTAAATAGATATCATGGACCAATCGGTGTTAAGCCATAGATCAATGGCCGCTAAGATCGAGGAGAATACAAACAATCAGATCTCTCTATGTCGGGAACATAACATGACCATCGAATTTCCTAACTAAAAATGCATACTAATGCATAATAAAGAAACACACTTTAATCTAACCACATATATTAGACCAAGTAGATCTTAACTAACCCCTAAGTGTCTAAATATCCCAACATCCCTTCTCAAGAACAACTTTGACATACTGATAGATTTACAATAATGACACAATAGAGAAGGAAGGAGGCATTAGAGCCTATCCCCCTTTAATGACAACTTTCCCTCGAATCCCGGTAACATAGATTGAAGTTTGGAGAACTCTGATTCCGTAAGAGACTTTGTGAAAAATGTGTTCCGCAACTTGATCTTCAGAGGGAAAAAGATAACTTCAATAACTTTGATCATGAATGAGTTTTCCGGCGAAGTGGCGTGTAGTCAAGGTGTGTTTGCTAATACCGATGTTGAACCTGGTCTTCGTCGTTTGATGGCACTTTGATTGTCGCTCCAAAGTCCTGCCTGATGTCGGTGGTTGGAACTAAACTTCCTAGCGATCTATCAAGTCACGTAGGCTTCCGACTTGCATTTGGCATCACGCTTCATACTCGCTTTTTCTCATCAAGAAAGCGCAATAGCCTATTGTTTCTTACATGTCCAATTGATAAGTCTTGAACCATGGCCGAAAACATAGCAACTCCTCGGCAGGACTTCCGACATCTGGTCGCTGTACCTTTAACTTGAAAACTAATCAATAAGGGAGTCCTCCTCGAATCAGAATAATGTATCCTAAACTCAATGTTAATTAATGCAATATAGTGAAGCATCCTTTTAGTTGCTTTCCAATGGCTTTCATGGGTGTTTTCATATATCGGGCAATAAGACCAGCAACAAAGGAAAGATCGGGATGTGTATGAGTCAAGTATAAGAGGGCTACCAACTAACCGACGAGATAGGTGGCATCAACTGTGAGAAGGCAGAAAGCGACCTGCATCGAAGGGAGAAGGGGATGAGCCATAATCGCCCAAGTGTGAAAGCTTATCGGCATGTCACAAGTATTACCAGTAGGATCAGAGAAAAATTCTTCATTAGTTTGCAAAACTTGAGTGCCAAGGAAATAGTGCAAAAAATCCTAAGTTTTTCATTTCAAATTCTTCTTAAGGTTGGTTTTCACATGGTTTAAAAGTTTTGAGTCACTACCAGAAGCTTCAGGTCATCGAGTAAAGACAAGGATATGGATTCCTACTTTCTTGTATAGACATTAGGGTCGTAATGGCATCTAGAGAATCCAGCAAGAAATCTATCCATTTTGCATACCAAGATCTGGGGAGCTTGTTTGAGACCATAAAGAGATTTCAAATACAAACAAGGCAAGAGTCATTCTAGACATAACCATGAGGTTGTTCCACAGATTTCTTCTTTCAAATCGCCATGTAAGAAGGTATATTTAACATCCATCCGATGGTTCCCATTTATGAGGCGGCAAGGGCAAGAACAAGGCGAATGGAAACGAACGATACTCTCATTCATTGTTGTATCCTAATCTGAATGACCCGGCTTCTGCAAATGTCTTTGGATCATGACGTTCTGAAACTTGAGCCAAAAGAGGCTCACTGGAACTATGTATCGTGTCCGGGACGTTGATCTCAAGGATCACCAACAAGATCACTGCTTCTTCTCGTGGTTGAACTGGACCCATCTAGGAAGCTTGAACTGGTGCTTGTCTTCAGTTCAGCACCGCGCTGAGTAATGCCGCGAGGAGGTGGTTTTTCATCCTCACTTTCATAATCTTAAGAAGAATCTAGAATAGGAACAGAAGAAGGCACAATGCCAAAGATGGCTCACGTCAAAGAAGGCACAACACTAGGTCACGTGCCAAGATATGTTCATCGTTAACATCTCTTCAAGAATAATTTCATTACAATGTAATTGAAGAATTTATAACCTTTGACATTTTCTCAATAACCAACAAATATACACTTCTCAATTTCTTTAGCTGTACGTTTCTTCACGTGAATGTGAGCCTTACGCGAGCATCATCAGCCAAATACACCTAAGGACTTATATGGTTTAATTTTAATTCAAGCTTTTTTTGGTGTTATATGTTTAAGAGCCTTGTGGGAGTGCAATTGACTATGTACTTGCACAACATCGATTCTGCCTAACATCAGACTTAATCCCTTAGATTTTATCATAAAATTAGCTATTTCTTTTAAAGTGCAGATCTTTCTCTGAGAAACACCGGCTTTTTGATGTGGGTGTATATGGAATGTTGTGGTTGCATTTGATGTCTCGTGGTAGTGCAATAATCGAAATTATTGTTCACATATTCACCTCCACATCCGTTCTTAACCTTGAATTTGATGTCCAGATTTTTTCACAAGGGCCTTGTAGGCCAAAACTTGTCAAAAAAAATTCTCTCTTAAGTTTTAAGAAGCAAACCAAAGTAAAGTCCGAAAAGTCATCAATGAAAAGTTAAGAAATACTGTAACCCGTAAAGTTAGGTTGAGAAGAAAATGGACCACAATAAATCATCAGAACAAGCTAGACCTGTATGCTAGAGGCACGTTTGTCAAAACTGCTCCGATGATGTTTTCCGAGAACACAACCAAAGACAAACACCATCTCTACATGAAACAAGAGAAGACCAGACACCATCCAAGATCATATTGTTGCAACGATTTGGCGTTTAGATGACCAAACCGCTCATGCCAAAGTTTGCTCAAGTCACCGCTATGAGCAACAAAACCTGATGAAAAATATGATGACCCAAAGTTATCAAACTTGTACAACCGGGTAATATCATCGCAATTACGCTTGTAAGAACATGTTTAAGATCTTAGATCCTTGATTACAATCCTTGGTGAGGTGGAAAACTGACGGCTTTACTTTCACTTGATTGAGTGATTTGATATATTGAGAGAGGTTACAAGAAAGATATGGAACACATAATACATCATTGAAATGACCATTTTCTAATTAATTGTTCCATCCTACAACACTAAGATCTATCATCACCAACAAATATTCTTCTAAGCTATCTATTTAGAGCGTAAAATAGGTTTTATCCTTAGCTATGTTGATAAGATCATTCTCGAATCAATGTAAGACACTCCATCTAAGAAGACGCTAGTAGGTAGAAGGTGTATTGAAGGAAAACCGTATGTGAATGTGAATGTCCATGAGAAGAAGAAGAATCAATAATCATGCAGGTGTGCTTTCATCGCTGCTTCTAAGGTCGCCATCTTCTTGAAACATCTGCACTCATCACGACCATCTTTATTGGCTAAATGTTGCAATATCCGGGTATTCTCTTTATATTTTGATCATTTGTCACCATTAGGAGTTGAAGCTATCCGAGCAGGTTTGGGACCCTTTAGTTGTTTGTTGTTGCATGTAGGATGTTGCTTCTTGAGGGGATATTTGGGTTTATCTTTCTACTGGAAACTAAGGCTTTGTTTGAGGTACCCCAAGCAGTTGTTGATCACTCCAAGTTGTACAAGTTTATCTTCCTCTCTAATCAAGGAAAATAAAAGGATCAAGAGTGGTTTTTACATAAGTTTTCCTACAACTCCTTTTCATGGCATGTAGGCTGCATACAATACATTATGTATCTTACCTAGTTTAGAAAGAATAAGATATATGCACGTATTTTCATTCATTTTTATCTTGTATCTTTCACATAAAAGTCCGAGTGTTTTAAACTTAGATAGATAGTCTCCAAGGAAAGAAAAAATCACTTGGGATTAAGGTCAGTACTTGATTTTATAACCGTTGGTGCTCGAATAATATTGAGTTTACCAAACACAGATTCAATCTTGTCCCAAGCTGCTTCGAGGTCATCAATTCCTTGAAGATGGTACCTTAGATCAGGAGAGATGGACATTCCAATTAGTCCACGTGCTTCGTCATTCCTATTATTCCATTTGGCTTTCTTATCATCATCAGTGGGGGTTGTTTTCGTTCCCATGGTAATCTGATACAGGCCTTTACTTCTTAATAAATCTTCCATATGGGATCTTCATTCGAAGTAGTTGTTGCTGGTAAGCATGACAGTACTTGTAGAACCCATATTAATTATGTAAAAAAATGAATATTTAAAAACTGAAGCTAATGATCTGGATGGAAATATCTCGAAAAGTTGTGCGGTTTTAAAAAAAACGACACTGAAAACGGACTTCCGATGTGAGAGTTATGCCCATTTTAAAAAAGGCATAAATGGTAACCAAATAACCACGTGATAGTGTAAGCTACTTTAAGAAGTGACCCACTTTTATAAAGAGAAGTGGGGATCACTTTTACAATGAGGTTACCTTATAACAGAAAAGTTGCATGCAAAATAACTCTAAAATAAAATATAAAGCTACTTATAGTGATTCACTTTTATACTTGAACTGAAATGCACTTTACAATTTAGCATGAACTTTTTCAAAAAAAAGGTAACAAAATAGAGACTTGAACTCAAGACCTCTTACTTAATAAGGCAAGTTTTAACCAAATGGTCTAGAAAAACATATTGTAATGTTCAGAAGGAGGATTGGTGGTGTTGTTGTTGTTGTTGTTGTTGTTGTTGAAAACGGCCTTGGAGAGCATGATCCAAAAAAACTATTTTCACACAAGAAAAAAAAAACTCTTTTCACACAAGAAAAAAAATTCGCTTCTCGATGACAACAAGGGTTAGATCTTGGTTAGCTTACCCGGAAGATGCACATTTTCCTATCTGTTTCTGATTTTCCGAGATTGCACAAGGCGCGGGGAAAAGAGCATACGCAGATCTAAAAGAGTAGAAGCCCGGAAATAAAAAATACAAACCGAAATAAAATCAAAACTTTGCAAAAATTTAAAAAAAAATGCGTATTCAGACTTTATACCTCCGGATCTGACTGTAATGGTCGTATCTTGGGCAAACAGAAACCTTTTCGAGTGAAACGAAAAGTGTTCCTAACTGAAATGAGTGCTCTGGACGCAATGGAACAGTCCTCTCATCCCAGAAATGTATGAAAATGCTAGAAAATGGAGATGAGGCAACTCGGCTTCACGATCTCGATCTACAACATGAGCGGGTCTTCAAACCTGGCTCTGATACCATGTTCGACAACACAGGTATTCCAAAAGAGGACGAACACCTTCAGTAACCACTCACATAGCCAGATCAAAGATCAACACACCGATGTTTTCACGTGGTAAAACCCCTACAGGGAAACATCCACAGCCCCAGCCAACGCGGCCACTTGGAGCAGTTTATTAATGCAAAGAAAAAGATTATAGAGAGATTTTACAATAGAGTTTCTCACAATCGATCATCGACAAATGACCCTCCATGCTCTTTAAATAGAGATCATGGACCAATCGAGTGTTAAGCCACGGATCAATGGTCGTTAAGATCGAGGAGAGTATGAACCGTCGAATCACTCTATGTCGGGAACATATCGTGACCGTCGGATTTCCTAACTACAAATGCATACTAATGCATAATAAAAAAGCACACTTTTACCTAATGACATATTAGACCAAGTAGATCTTAACTAACTCCTAAGTGTCTAAATATCCTAACACATCCTAGAGGAGGAACCTTCTAGACGCAGAAACTTCTAAGAAGTCCTCTTACATTTATTATATCTAACTACCATAGTGGGCCTTATTTAATACTATAGTGGACCTATTCCACCTTACATTGCATGTCCTCCACTATTATCACTATGGGCCCTCCAAGCCCCCCACTACCTCTCTAGCTACCTAACATTCCACCCCCCTTATGAAAGCATTGTCCTCAATGCTTGTTATGAGTGTGTACAACCACATACTAGGGTCCCATGGATAAGTGTGGACCATAGTGTTGAAGTAGATTAGAGAACCAGGGTCCCATGTAGGAATGAAAACCACCATGTTGAAGTAGTCCAACCGCCACGGGAAACCTGGGTCCCATGGCCAAGTTCTCATGTGAACTCCATGCTGAAGATATCAAAACACCATAGCCAGCTGAAAATGATGCTCCAAAGAGAAACATTGATCATGTGGATCAAAATATGTAGAAACAAACAAAAACTCATCCACTACTACTGAAGAATAATAAAATTGAAGAAGAGAGTGCATTGAAATCTCTTATCTTCTCTCCAAGATGTGCTCTACAGAAGGTGGATTAGAGTAATCAAATAGAAGATGAAAATGGTTGTCATCTCAGAAATGAAAACTATCCATATACCAATCATAAAAATCATCCTCAAAATTATTCCAAGCATGTGCTTCTTGATTATATTCATCCTTGATGTCCTGCATAATGTATCTCTCTTGCATTGCAAGTGTGATCGTTTGAATATTTTGAGCACTTGTCTCGAGGGATTCAAACTTTTGTTTAAGTTCCATGAGAAGTCGAATATCCATCGCAAACACGACATATAATATACCAAATGAAATATATTAAAATTATCTATCCAATGGAATTTATATAGTAGCAATCTAAGCAACCTGTGAAAAATTATGAACTCTGCAGTCTCGTCGTTGTCACAAAAAAACCCCAAAAATGGTTGATTGTAAATTAGCAATATCTTCACTTCTCGAACTTCGATTTGGACAATTATTTTTTTTTCAATTTGGGTAAAATTGTGAGAGGAACTCAGATCTGTAATTTTTTGGGAAAAAATCGGCCCCAGGTGCTATAGAAATCAGAAAAATCGCATTGTCGTCTATGGAAAAACCCTAAAAATAGCATATTTTAAAATGTCGATAACTTTACTTCCTAGAATCCATTTTGGACGATTTTTTTTAACTTGTTTTTTTTCTAAGAGGAAATCAGATATACAACTCGTTTCTACAAATATTAGACAGAAATATACAAAAATCATCCAAAATGTTGCATCCCTCTTTTTCTTCTCCGAAAAAAATCTGCAAAAATAGAAAAAAAAAAAATCTCACAATTCCTTCCAAGTAAAGTTCTATGACACCACTTGTTAAGAACCAAATACTTGCATACAAAAACACCAAAAAGATTCAAAGAAAATTATAGAAGAACCACACTTTTATTATAAGAAAACCCTTGAGGTAGGGTAACACCATACAATGGATCCTATTATGGAAGGGATCATTTCATGTTCACTTGTCTCTTCGAGGAGGCATCCTCGTATTGAGATACCACTCCAAATACAATACTTATTTTCATCCTCATTACATTGTTTGAACCCCTTTATATAGTGCTACAAACCACCTAAGAACATCCTAAAGGAGGAACCTTCTAAGAAGTCCTCTTACATTTATTATATCTGACTACCATAGTGGGACTTATTTAATACTATAGTGGACCTAGTCCACCTTACATTGCATGGCTTCCACTATTATCACTATGGGCCCTCCGGGCCCCCTACTACATCTCTAGCTACCTAACAACGAGTTCGATAGGGGGAAGATCTCGACCGTAGATCAATGAATGGAGATATGGCATGATAGCCATCAATCTGTCATGAGTACCACCTAAATTAAGAGGAAATATGTTAACATTGTGAGTGATGTGTCTTTCCAGCAAGACAATCAAGATGTTCAGAATGACAGATGTCGATCAATAACTGGTTGACAAGTTGAGTGGGGTCTAGTGGGATAGACAAACCTTGGATGTCGAGAAATTATCGATCGTTGTTCGGGAAACCATGATGTGCATCTATGCCATTCATTGAGGAGAAGAGAATATTCTTTGATACCTTGAGTGTGGAGGAGTGAAACTACTTAAACTGTTCTAACCCTGAATGGATGGTATCACGAGAGAATATTCCTCGATACCTTGAGTTCAGATCAGTGAATTTGCTCGAACCATTCTAACTTCAAATGGTTGGTATAGAAAATGAATATTCTTCGATACCATATATGTCATAGGTAAGTATGGAGTGTGTCGGAAGAAAGTCTGAGCAATAAAGATGACAGGCCTACATGGATCGAAATTTCCCTGTGGTGGGTTACACAGGTGCCACGTCAATGCTACGTCATCGCCATGTCATATGTAGAGTGTGACTAGGTGTCACATGGACGCCACGTGTCAGTGACATAGATGTCGAAAACCCAAGAACTTATGAAGGTCGTAACTTTCATTCTAGAGCTCAGTTTTGAGCGAAATTGTCATTGTTGGAAAGCCCTCGACGAGTAGAAGACGATGGAGCTATGAAATAAAGGATTTGAGATAGTTGAGAAAAGAGAAAATTATAACACCCCATCACTTAAAGGGACACTTAGGGGTTGGGTGTGTTACAACTAACCTCTAAGATACTTATCAAGGTCTAAATTTTGAAAGTCTTCCTTTATTTTTCTTTCATAGAGAAGAATGTTCCTTTGTAATGAACCCTTTTCACCATCTTCCTCTCTGCATCCTTTTATATTTTCATCCTCTCCCTCTCCAGATTAAGAAGGGAAGGCGTTAATCATAAAATTATGTAGGTGTTTTAAGGATTGTCGAGATGATTTTTTTTTAGTGTGATTTTTATGCTTTGATTTGTGATAAATTAACACAAAAGAATCGCAATGTTCTAAGGGGTTAAAGCATGTTTTTCTAACTTTTATGGCGAGTCCTAACAATATTCTAATTTTGGTCACTATTTGTTTTCATTATGAAAAGGATTAGGACTAATCAAACTTATGTCAACTTCGTGTGTCACTTAATATTAAGGATGGTTGATAAGAAACCTATAAACTTAGATTAGTTAATCATTTTGACCACAATAGTTGAACCCTCATATTGTTAGGCTATGGGGCTATGGGATGATATTGATGGGCTAAATTCAATCGTTCAATATTTTTAGGCAGATAGACGTCTCCCCTATTGGAATTGATGGATTAATCAACCTTTTAATTACAAAATTTGATCTAGTGGTCAAGAATTGAAGATGTTGGCATATTCTTCGTCATCTCTCCAAATCAATGAATGAGATTGTGAGCAATAACTCCCTTACATTTATGAATTTGTTTGTTCATCATGTTTACCTTTTCGTTTTTACATAACATGATTAACAAATTACTACATCGAATTATCAATTACCACCAAACATAACTTAAAAAATCGGAACAATATTACTTCAATTTTAGCATTTAACTCACATTTACCTTGATTTCTACCACTTCCCATGTCTTCCCATGTCCAAGATTGACCTGCAATCTCGTAATTATGAAGAACCATTTACGTGGTTTGTCCTTCATTTACCTCTTTCTTCACGCATCCATTTACATGTCCCATCCTTTAACTCTTCATTTCAGCCACATTTTTCCATCTCCCCCATATAGCTACAAAATGAGCGTTTTATTTTCATGGATGTGAATGTGTGTGGAATACATTAACAGGAATATATATCTTTGTATTGTACTACCGAGGAAACTCCTAATCTGCTCCAGTGCCCAGGAAACCCCTAATCTGCTCTAGACCTAGGAGGTTTAGTATGCATTTAGGTATGAGAATTTAATTATTTATTATTTTATATATTTTCTTATAATGGAGATATTATTACAGGTTTTATGCCAGTCTAACTAACACCATTTTTTGGAGTTCTTACTTGAGGAAATGGGGACGATTCTATGGTTCGATGTATGACAGATTGATGCACAAGTGCTAATATTCGGAGGTGAAGAATGTGTTTAGGGAAATACTCGATGGTCGTGAAGCCCTCCTCTGCCTACCATTCAGAAGACCAGCTTCGTTTCATTTGTTGAGCCCATTCAAAATTTATTCATATGGAAGAGGCAACGAAGAATAAGTATTCGCATGCACAAAGGATGTGTATCTGTGTACTTAGTTTGCAGAAGGGATTTAGGGTAATTAGTTTAGTTCAGATGCAATTTTATCCCCATGTCAATGCGACCATTTTAATTTATGGTCGGCTATGTGATGTTGTGAGTATACTTTTTATTCATGGTAAAGTGTTACAATGCCCACAATGTATTATAGTTAGTATTATCAAAAATTCTTTTATTTCTTCCCGTATGAACCCAAAATATGTAAAGTTATATAAGCATGCATCTATACAATAGTTATTCTAAGTTGACAAACAATGAACCCAAAATCTATGAAGTTTAATTCTGTAAAAGCAAGCACCTATGCAATATTTATCAAGGGAAAGCATATTTTCAGTCGATACAACATGTATGCATGTAATAGCTAATTTTGTTAGAGATAATGCTTTCATTAATGTTGTACTAAGTTTGGGGATTTGGTTTGAGATCTTGTAGGAGATTGTTGAGATATTCGCTCAACCCACATCTCCATATTTGAAGTTAGTTGGATCTCACTTCAACTATATATATTTTGTATCTGAGTTTAATTGAATAATACAAATTATTATTTTGTGTGTAATTGTTGTGCAATGGTCACTCTCTCAATTGAATAAATTTATATAAGCATGCATCCTTACAATAGTTATTCTAAGTTGACAAAGAAGGAACCCAAAATTTATGAAGTTTAAGTCTGTAAAAGCATGTGTCCATGCAATACTTATCAAGGGAAAGCATATTTTCAGTCGATACAACATGCATGCAATAGCCAACTTAACAATAAACTTAACAATAAATTGATAGTAATAAGCATGTTGCATATGATCTTAATCATAGTGGGATCATCATACAAGTTTTTAATAATTATCTTTATATTCTTCTCTTTTAACAAAGGGTAAGTTGCATAAGAGTTGGTTCTTACTTATAAATGAGAATAACATAAAAAAGCATGTTAACACGATTGTCATGTTATTTATGCCTAAACAATTTTATTAGGCTATCTTGTTCATGAATGGAGTTTAGTTTTTTATTTTACATGAATTTATCTTTGGATCATAAAAATATCACACCTTTAATTTTGCTAGTATAGATGCTCTAGTAGTTGGAACCATAATATCTATCACAACAACTTCCCTCTCATTTTTATTGTTCTAACTACACAAGAAATCTAAACATTCCAATTCATTTTTCATGATTAGAGTATCACTATAGCTTACTTTTATTATTTTTATTAAATCAAATTTGAGAAGCAATCCCTCTCATTCTTATTCTTCTAACTACACAAGAAATGTAAACATTCCAATTTGTAAACATTCCAATTCATTTTTTATGATTAGAGCATCACTATAGCTTACTTTTATTATTTTTATTAAATCAAATTTGAGAAACAAAGGAGATGGTGAGAAAACAATGTCTCCTTAGAAAATAATATAAGTAGGTTTAACCATTACCTCTCTAGCAACTAATAGCAATTTTAGGCATACCAATAGATGTAATTATAATTGGTTTTGGTAGTTATGGATTTAAGGTCATAGATAGGATTTAACAAGGAGTCCTGTAATTATAATTGACTTGGAAATTTATGCATTTAAGGTTGTAGATAGGATCTAACAAAGAGTTCTAAAAGCGTTTCAAAATAAAAAAACAAGCAAGTCATTAGAAATATGTCATTATTCTAGACAATTCTCATTGTAATATTTTTAATAAAACAATCTAATAATTGAAAAAAATATATATACATCTTATTTTAGCTAAAAGAAGATGATTATACATGAAAATAATTGTATAAAGGATCATGATATACTTTAAGACCCTTGTATACCTCACAACCCATTGTATAGCATCTCACTACATTTATATAACTCTTGGATTTGTAAGCTGAAAACCTCACAACCCATTGTATAGCATCTCACTATATTTATATAACTCTTGGATTTGTAGGGTATTTAACCAAACTGAAAACCTAAGAAAATTAGGGTAATGAAAATATTGATCGTGTAACCATAGATCGTCATTTTTGCTATCCAATATATTCCAATGGCGGTGCTTAAATCTTGATTACATGGTAGAACAAATGTTGTCGCTATGTTTTCAAGTGACATTAATTGTTTACCTTATACCATTTTCCATTCCATCTAGGTGAGAAAAGAGATTTTCCGTATCTTGATTTATCACTCATTGTATGAATCTCGAATTAATCTTTGAACATAGAACATAGTTGGAAGATCCAAAAATAACAAGGAAGAATCCTTAATAATAAATTTGTTTAATTTTCAAATTGAACCGGAATATTTCTTAGTGAAGCCCGAAAGCAACCGAGGATTGTTTCATAAATAATATGGCATTTGATCTTGAGCAGGTATCTCAGCTCAATATAATCTATATAATAACTTTTACACGTTTTGGGGAAAAAGGAAACACAGACAATTAAATGCACTCATAAGACCAAAGAAAAGAAGCATTGAGGTATTAAAGTAGTATATTTTTTCAATGGACAAATGAGAATGTTTAAGGGATAGGAAAATGAAATGTAAGATAAAACAAGAAAGAGTGTATGTTCTTTTTTAATTGAAGTTTTGATTAAAATAGGTATTGAATATTTTTTTTTTAAATTTATATGGTTTATATAAATGAATTTTTAATCATAAATATTATGAAAAATATTGTTTACATCAATAAATTTTTAATTATAAATAATATGAAAACATGTTGTTGAGTATAGAAATGAGCTAATTTAACTTTTTACATATTTTATTATTTTATATATAAATTTTTATTTTTATTTTTGAATTTGAACTTTTATATATCTCATTATTTACATATTTAATTCACTATATATTCCTTTGTTCAAATTTTATTAGTTTTTTTTGAAAGATTTTATATTGACTACATAAATGAACTTTTATTTATAAATCATTTTTTGTTGTAGTCCAAGCTCTCAAGTATGGGGCACGGGTAAATCAAGATGCGAATCAAACTTGAGATTTCATTTTTACATTTCCTTCCATTTGCAGTGCACTTGCCAATCTATCTACATCCGTGCGGACCTTTTACTCATAAATATTATGAAAGCATATTGTTCACTATACAAATGAACTAATTTAACTTTTTAAATATTTTATTATTTACATATAAATAAGTTGTGATATTGTTTCAATTTAAACTTTTACATATTTCATTATTCACATATTTAACCCACTATGTATTCTTTTGTCCAAATCTTATTCACATTTTATCCTATACATTTTTTTTCAAAATCTTATTCACATTTTAGCCATAATTTTTTTGAAAGATCTTATATTTACTACATAAATGAACTTTTAATCATAAATATTATGAAAACATATTGTTTACCATACAAATGAACTAATTTAACTATTTACATATAAATAAGCTTTCATCCTTTTTTTTTAATTTGACCTTTTACATATTTCATTATTCACATATTTAACCCACAATACATCCCTTTGTACCAGTCATATTCACATTTTTTCCATAGTTTTTTAGTTATATTTGTGAAAATGTGAAAACATAACATCACTATACTTTTTTACATAATTGAGAATATCTATCCATTTAAAGATTTTATTTTTTAAAACGCATTTATATTAGCATCCAAACACTTACCAACACCCAAAATCAAGACCAAACAAATGAATAGATGAAGGGTAACCTTCATCTGACGAACACAATAATGTTGCAATCGGTTGAACATAGTAACGTCGCAATCTGACGAACATAGTAATGTTACAATCTGTTGAACATAGTAACCTCACAATGTGACGAACATAAACTGGCGTCGCAATGTCACAAACATATCCTCGCATTGACAAACATATCCTCCGATGAAATAAATGTAATGCAATGTGACAACCACGATCAACAATAATCAACCTTTCCTTCCCAAAGTCAACCAAGGTCTACCAAAGTTAACCATGGTCATGTCAACTATAGTCAACCATTTTCATTGTTAATTAATGTACTAATACTTCAATAATGTATTATTAGTGTATTAATAATTTAATATATTACATTATACATTAATATATTAGTGCTTTAATTTTTACATTACATTAATGTAAGAATGTATTATTAATATATTAATACTTTAATAATGTATTAATACTTTAATAATGTATTACTAAGAACATTAAGATAATTGTATTACCGCTTTATTAATGTATTTATTAATGCATTTAATATATTAAATATATTTAATGTATGAAATGTATTTTTTTTATTATCAATGTAATACAGTATTATTAATGTATTATTTTATTATCGTATTAATACTTTAGTAATGTATTAACTAATATTGTATAAATGTATTAATTAATCAATAAATTATATTATTAATGCATCAATTAATTAATATGTCACATTATACATTAATATAAATTAATAATTTAATTTATACATTACATTAATGTAATAATGTATTAATACTTTCTTAATGTATTTATTAAAAATGTATTAATCTATCAATTAATGTAATTAATATACATTAATGTATTAATGTTATTCATAGTCATCACCATAAGAAACCATGATCATGATGACCATGGTCATTTTCAATAAATGTATTAATACTTTAATAATGTATTTTTAAGGTATTACTTTATTTTTATATCAATACTTTAGCATTGTATTAATTAATTAATACATTACATTATTAATATATTAGTGCTTTCATAATGATTTATGAAATACATTAAGGTCAATGTATTACTAGTTCATTAATGTATTATTAATGTAATACTTTATTAATGCATTAATACTTTAGCAATGTATTAATTAAAAATGTGTTAAGGTATAAATTAATTAATACATTACATTATTAATATATTAATCAATTAATCAATGTATACTTTAATAAATTATTAATGTATAAATTATCACAACTTGAGAGATAGGATTAAAGAGCTATAAGAAAAACTAACCAAACAAATTGGATATCAAACTCATCAAAGAGAAAATGAATAAGCTAATTGAACTCGACCATGAGCTTAACAAAAGAACCTTCAACCTCATAATTTTTGGTATAAAAGAACAACAAGACTAGAAATAATAAAAGAAGAATTAAATAATAAATCACAAATTGATATAACTTACCTCATAGAAACAAAGAGGCTGGGAAAAATAATTGATCACACAGATAGGTTGATCTATGTCAAAGTAAGTTATAATGACCATAAATATAGCATACTTAGTAAATATCTGAGCTTAAAAGGGTCAGGAATATTTATAAATGAAGACCTCATTCCCGAAGACCAACTTGAATTAAGGAAGGAAGTTCAAAAGGTAAAAGAAGCCAGGAAAAAAGGAAAATGGGCAATAATTAGGAATCAAAAAGCTATTGTTAGGGATAGAGACCAGAAGGATAATAATAAATAGAAATTTGGGACACTCCGGATCCTTTTTTGGAACTGTTGTGGCTTTCCATGGCACAAAGGTCCTATGATAAGTTGGATCTCGAGTGATATTGATATTATCTATCTAGTGAAACTTGGGAGCATGAGGAGTCTAAGGTCCCTAACATAGAAGGATTTGTCTTATGGTTGGCATGGAACAAAAAAATCCACCGTAGAGGGATAGGAAGCATAGCTTGTTATATTAGAAAGAGCATTTCTCCTCACATTCAACTTCATAAGATTGACCCTCTCAATCAGTACATTTGGATAGAAATTTCAGACACCAATGTTAAGAATATGTATATAGAAATTTGTTATTTTGCACCTATTAATTCTACTTCTTATAAGAAAAACAATCTAGATAACAATTTTCCCTATAATAATTTAGAACAAGATATTTATAGTTTGAAAAATGAAGGTAATATCCTCCTGCTAGGAGACTTTAATGTTAGGACTGCAACTAAACAAGCTACTCTTTTAAGTAATGAATCCAACCATAATCCTTTATGGCTAAATTAGGACCTTGTTTTATCTAATAGCTACAAAAGAAGCTTTGAAGACCTAATTGTGAATTTGCTTGGTACTGAGTTGGTCAAGCTTTGCATCTCTCAAGACTTGATAATTTGCAATGGAGTAATGAAGTGGCCAAACTCCAACCAGATGACTTGTATTCATGGGCTAGGTAGTAGTGTTGTAGATTATGTGATATCTGACATCCTTGTTTCCAACCAAATAGAAATTTTGACCTTTTAAATGACCATGAGCCTAACTCTGATCATAAACCTTTAACCCTAATTCTAAAATTTTCCATGCATTGGGGCTCCATTGAAGAGAATTATGATAATCAAAAGAATTTGTGCTTTGACAAAAGTAAAGTTGACATTTTCTTAAAGGATTTAAATAGTAAATTAAATCTCCTAACTTATAAGGACAACATTGAAGAACTCTATCATAATTTTACAACTACCCTTTCCACT
>SNQJ01S0000145.1:517704-532704 GCA_010110895.2 Picea sitchensis
GTATGTGGATTTTTTACTAAATTAATTTGATTTAGATTTCATGTTTGAATTTTCTACTAAATAATTACAAATTTTAGGTTTAGGGTTTTTAATTGCTTGTTTCATTGAATTTTTTTAATCAAATTTTGTGTTTTTTTTATTAGATGTTTCATTGGATGTTTATATTGAGTCAAGTGTTATACAGAGCATTAAGAGAGTAAAATGTTGTAATTGGATACACAACATTAAGAGAGTAAAATGTTGTAATGGGATACATAGCATTAAGAGAGTAAAATTATGTAATTAATGTTAAAAAAATAAAGGGATGTAATGAATGTCTAAAATCAATTGTCTAAATGTAGCATCTTGAAAAACCCTTAAGGCACTTAAATTGTATAGATTCAATCATTCAAATCTAGAGTTTCAACAGTTTTTTACTCCATTTTAGTAAAAATTGATCGAAAATTATGCCCTTAATAATAAGTATTCACAAAATGCACAAAATTCTAGTGTCATATTAAATACTAAATATCAAATACCAAAGTCAAATTTTGTTAGGGAAATTGGTAAGACTCTAGAATCTGCAATAGCCAGAAAGAAACACCTAAAATCCAACCATGTTAAGGATTGGTGTGTCCCAAGCCACGTGCAATCCATGGTGATTTTAAAATACTTTATAGATACATTAGCGAACAAAGAAATCAAATATCATAATTCAACTATCTTAAAATAAAATTATGGTTTTATTATTATTTCTTTATTTTTATCAATTTTATTTGTAATATTTATGAATTAAGTTATTTATTATTTTGAATTTGTGTTTGTGAATAAACAAATTAAATTATGATTAGGTTTTGTATGTGGATTTTTTACTAAATTAATTTGATTTAGATTTCATGTTTGAATTTTCTACTAAATAATTACAAATTTTAGGTTTAGGGTTTTTATTGCTTGTTTCATTGAACTTTTTAAATCAATTTTTGTGCTTTTTATTAGATGTCTTATTGCATGTTTATATGAGTCAAGTGTCATACAGAGCATTAAGAGAGTAAAATGTTGTAATGGGATACAGAGCATTAAGAGTAAAATGTTGTAATGCTAATATAGAGCATTAAGAGAGTAAAATGTTGTAATTAATACTAAGAAAATAAAGGGATGTAATGAATGTGGAAAATTAATACCATAATAATAAAGGTCTTGTGTAAACATTAACTTTTTGAAAATTTTCACATGAATATGGCAAACTAGATCTTGGTGAAATCTTTTTTTTTTTTTTCAATTACATTTTTTAATACATAAATGGATTTAGATAGGGAAATTGGTAAGACTCTAGAAACTCTCCATGTTGATTTTAAAGTACAAGTCAAGTAAAATGTTTATACACAGCATTAAGAGAGTAAAATGTTGTCTAAACATTAGACTTTTTGAAAATTTTCACATGAATGTGGCAATTTCTATTTTGTGTTGTTTAAATTGCATTTTTTAATACATAAATGGATTCAACACTTTCACCCAATTTTAGTAAAAATTGATAGAAAAATATACCCGTAATAATAAGTATCCACAAAAGGCACAAAAATCTAGTGTCATATTAAATACTAAATAACAAATACCAAAATCAAATTTTGTTAGGGCAATTGGTAAGACTCTCGAAACTCTGCATTAGCCAGAAAGAAACACCTAAAATCCAACCATATTAAAGATTAGCGTGACACAAGCCACCTGCAATCCACGCTGATTTTAAAATACTTTATAAATACTTTAGCAAACAAAAAAATCAAATACCATAATACACATTCATTAGACTTTACCAGTCAAATCATCATTGAGCTAAGGGGGTCCCTTGTTCCATAAACTAGGGGGTCTCATACACCAATTAAGTCTCTGGCTTGACCGTAACCTTAAAAATAGATTATTATTATTATTATTAAAAAAATTCCCAAAATTATTTATTAAAATATTTATCATATTAAATATAAAATAAAAAATACCATAATAAATATCCACAAAAATGTTCAGAAGTAAGCAAAATTTCCTTAAATAAATTTCCTCAGATTAGGGCCGAAGGGAATCATGAAAATATTATGTTGAAAATGATCTCACAGCATACATTTAATAGTTGGCCAATCCTTTTGTTCGACGTTGTTGTGTTTTGAAAATATAACTATTTAAATTTTTTTAAATGATCGTGAGGTGGCCAAATTACCGGTGGAGTTGACATGCTCTTCCCCATGTGTATCTGAGGAGAGAAGAGGTGGCTTCATTAATAAACTTAGTTAAGAAGGCCAGGTTGCTCTCAAAATGATTGTGGATGGAATTATTCAAAGCACAGGTATATATACGCATCGCCTGGGGTGGAGGCTGCCTGTATCTGTATTATGTGGTGATAATAGCTTACTGATTCGGTTTTTTATTCGGACGGACGGGGATCATCCTTGGTCAATATATATAGCCTGGCTTTATCTTTATTATTGTGCATTAGAGCGGCCTGGAATGGGGGATTCAACGACGCCAACGCGAGGGCGTTCTGCACTCAATACCGAACTGCGAAGAATCAAAATGCCTACAGAGATGTTAAGTCCGCATCTCACCTCTCTGTCTCCGACGTCCCTGGTTCGATCCCTGGTTCTTGCATCTCGCGATGTGGAGTCTTTAGAAAAACCGCAGATATGCCAGGTTCAGAACATGGCTTGCCTAACGCGAAGAATAAAGCTCTTGTCTTTGCTGTTTATAGACATGAGCGATAACGATGGAGGCCTCGTGCCTCCCTCGGCGATGCTATGCTTGAAAGATCTCCTGGTGGCAATACAGAGAACCAAGATCCTGCTGCAGGACCTGAACACCGACAGGAGTCGAGTCTGGAACCTGATGGAGACCGAGTCTATAGCGGAGGAAGTGGGGGAGATCAACCGAGACATGGCTAAGGCGCTGGACATGCTGCCTCTAGGGCTTCTGGAGGTGTCGGAGGAGGTGCGGGAGCACGCGGAGCTGGTAAGAAAGCAGATCAAGAAGACCTCTGACAAGACGCGCTGGGAGTCGGTGGCGGAGGCCGAAGAACAGAGTCTTAAGCGCGAGCTAGATGAAGCGATGCGCTGCTTCGAGATCAAGAAAACGCCTGATCCAAAAAGGCTTCGCCTCGTATTCCAAAAACTCGGGCTCTGCACGGCGGCTGATTACCGAGACGAGATAAGAAAGCTGCGGGAGGAGATTACTGTGCAGGCCGGCGCGGGCGGGGCGCCTTCGGTGATATCCGCGACTAATGATTTGATCGGCTTGGTGGTGTACGCGAAATGCGTGCTGTTCGGCGTGATGGATGAAGAGGAGTACGACTTGGGGCCTGCGTGCTCTTCTACGTTCCAAGAAGCGGCGAGGAAGCCAAACAGTACCAAAAGACATTCGAGGGAATCGTCGTCCTCCTCTCCGTCGATGCCGGAGGAATTCAAGTGCCCGATCTCGCTGGATATGATGAGGGATCCGGTGATCGTAGCCACGGGGCTGACATATGAGCGTGGCTCCATCCAGCAGTGGCTGGAGTCTGGGCACAGCACATGCCCGGCCACGGGGCAAAATCTCCTGAACTCGTCGCTCACGCCCAACTATGCTCTACGGAGCCTCATACGGCAGTGGTGCGGAGATCAGGGCATATACGTGGAGGAGAAGTTTAGAGACACGGACCTGGAAAACCTTCCCAACAGCCCAGCGGCGCTAGAGGCCGTAAAAATGACCGCGTCGTTTTTGGTAGAGAAGTTAGCGACGGGGTCCAGCGAAGTACAAAATCAGGCCGCCTGCGAGCTCCGTCTCCTGTCAAAGTGCAAGATGGAGAACAGGCGCTGCGTTGCGGAGGCCGGGGCGATTCCCTTCCTTCTTCCTCTCTTGTCATCCGCCGATTCGAAAGCGCAAGAAAATGCAGTTACCGCGCTTCTAAACTTGTCGATTTACGACAACAATAAGACTCTAATTTTGGCGGCGCCCGGTGCTCTAGATGCGATTGTCGAAGTCTTGAGGCGCGGCGTTTCCGTGGAAGCCAGAGGAAACGCAGCTGCAACTCTCTACAGCCTCTCGGTATCAGCGGCCGACGACAACAAAACCACGATCGGCAGCAATCCTGGTGCCATCCCGGCTCTCCTGAGTCTGGTTCGAGAAGGGACTCCGGGAGGCAGAAAGGACGCTGTCTTGGCTCTTGTCAATCTGTCGTTATGTAAGAGCAATAGGCCCATTATCGTTGCGGCCGGTGCAGTACCTGTTCTTGTGGATCTTCTGAAGGACGATACAACGATGGGCATCAAGGAGAATGCGTTGGGCGTGCTCCGTACTATTGGTGGATGCGCACAAGTATCTGAGGCAATAATCAATGCCTCTGCCGTTCCAACACTGATTGATTTTATTAGGCTTGGTTCTGACAAAGACAAGGATAATTCCATGGCAGTGTTGTCTGCCATGTTTAGAAGTGATGGCGAGGATATGGTGAGAAGACTGGCTATGCTTCCTCAGACTATTCAGTCTCTGAAAATGTTGGAGGCCACGGGTTCTCCTAGAGCTAAGGAAAAAGCTAAGTCGATTCTCAAGCTTCTCGATTCACACAGAGACCGCCAGCAATCTGCTGCAGATGGCATCTGATCACATATTAGAGGCCATTTGGAAGCTAATGCTGTGTTTATATCCAATTCTTTTCATTATTTCCATTGAACTCTTTGCTCATCGTTGCCTCGGGGATTTTGTGATTGGTCAATAACCCACATCCCGCTCCATGTCTTTTTAAATTGAATAATTTCATGCCCTGGTATGCCTAGCATGTAATTTGTTCTTCTTTCTTTTGATTTTCCGAAGACTTTGACGATTTTTATATTTTCGTCTTAAAGTTTTGAGTTTTAAGTTAATTGGGTGAAACCCTAATAAATATCTCAAAAACTTGCAACAACATGCACTCCAAAAGCAAAACGGTTGTGAATTCCCATAAATTTGTTGTACTATGAACCCTATTCACATTGCCATAACATTTGTACGTTAAACAGGTTATACTCATTTCGTTATCCAATTCTTGTCGGTGGAATCGTTTTTTCCACATAAAATTTATATATATATATATAACTAATCAAAAGAACATATAATTTTATCATAAATAGATTTATATAATTTGATTATAAATCCTTAATATAAATTAGAATATAAATTAGAATAATGTATGAATACTAAACATTGTTATTTTTGTGTTAAATAACTATTTTAACTTATAATTATTTTTAAATATCTCTTTTAACATATAATTATTTTTAAATATCTCTTTTAACACATAGTTACTTTTGATAACATGTCCATTTACATATTTATTCTAGTATCTTATTTTTTGTATAGAAATAAAAATAATGTTTAAATAATATGTATTGAACTCTAAAACTTGGAGAGAGAGCAAACAAATATTGCATCACATCATAATTTGATAGAAAACAAATAATCATCATATAGATCCAATTCATTTTATTATTTTAATGTTAAAATTGTTTTTTTTTACATAAAAAAAATTCTCAACTATTTTAATTAATAAAAATTATGATATACTATAATAATAATAATAATAATCTATTTTTAAGGTCATGTCAAGCCAACACACCAAATTGGTGTATGAGATCCCCTTGTTTGTGAGACAAGGGACCCCCCTCCGAGAAATACATACCCTACCCTCCTCTAAATTTGAACCTATAACTTTAATGAATAAAAATAAGGATATGAAATTTTAGTATAAATACATTTACATATTTATTCTTAAGATATATTATTTTCATATAAAAAAATAATTTTCAAGAATGTTAAATATTACTTTAAACTATTTTAACATAGAGTAACTTTTAACAGCATACTATATCAATATCATAATCTTAAGTGTATATACTATGTCTTCATATTATCTAAATATAATAGAAAAAATTAAAAAACCACCAAAATAAAATATTACTTTTATTATATAAAAAGATAATGTTTGAATACTAAATATTACTATAAACTATTTTAACATCCACAACTATTTTAACATAACATAGAGTGACTTTTAACATGTCATATCATAATCTTATAGACTATGTCCCTAGACTACTTAAATATTATAGGAATTAAAAAAAAAAAAACAACAACAACAACAATTTGGAAGATGCCTCCATACATTTAAACTTCCATGTTTTTATCCTTGATGATAACATCTTTGACTTAGTCCAATCTAACTATATCAAAAATTTAAAAGTGTATTTATTTTTTGACTTGAAAATTTCAAAAATTTTAAATTGTATTTTTTTTTACTTGAAAATCTATAATCAATTAATACCTCAATACAAAGTTTAATTAATTTATTAATTAGTTATAAAAAATTAAATTAAATAAAGTTTATTATTATAATTAAAAACAATATTTTTAAATAAATAATATTATATAATAAAATAAATAATATAAAATATAAATTTTATTTATTTTCAAAAAATAATATTATAATTTTAAATTTAGTGTAATGAACACTCCAAACAAACAATTGGAGACATTAAAATTTTAAAATTTGTATTAAATTTTCAAATAATAATAAAAGTAAACAAAACGGGGACTAAGATAAAATACAAATAAAAATAAAATGTTCATAATTGAATATCCTAATTTAAAATATTCTAAAATACAAATAAAAATAAAATGTTCATAATTGAATATCCTAATTTAAAATATTCCAAAACTTTCTATTGATTTTTCTTTCAATGCCTTTAAGAATTACAATTTTTCTTTCAATGCCCTTAAGAATTACAATTGAGAAAATTCTATTAAGATAATGAGAAGATAATACTTTAAAGTTATTTTAGTTTTTGTTAGGAAATTCCATTTGTTTATCATGAAAATAATGCCTTTAAGAATTACAATTTTTCTTTCAATGCCCTTAAAAATTACAATTGAGAAAATTCTATTAAGATAATGAGAAGATAATACTTTAAAGTTATTTTAGTTTTTGTTAGGAAATTCCATTTGTTTATCATGAAAATAAGGTTTGGAGTTTCATGCATAAACACTCCACTCTTGAGAGTTTTAACCTTATAAAAAAGATAACACTCATCCTTGTAACATGTGAAATGAAGAATAACGTGTTCTTATAACCATTTTTTTATTATTAAAGAACAAAATAAAAAACAAAGTCCATCCAATGAGACACATACATGGTACCATGAGGAGAATATGCGAAGTACATACATGGTACCATGAGGAGAATATGCGAAGTACAATCTATAGTGGACCATGATTTTGAAAAATTTTCATGGTCCATGATTTTGAAAATTTTTCATGGTCACTATAACCATGAAAACATAACCATAGATATTGCATGGAGGTGAGGGCATCTACTTTTAAAGTGAGTTGTTCTTATGGAATAAAGGGGAGCGAAAATTCTCAAGAGAGGCATTTTTTTTTTATAAGAGAAGAGACATTCTTATTTGGGGGATTCTAGTAGTAGATGTTAGCTCCTCCCAAGTAGGGATGTTTTTGTTATAAAGGAAGAGGTAAGAATGAAAACTCTTACCTATCAAGGCAGGTAGAAGAAAGATCTCTACTACATAAAGGATAAAAATTTACACCATGAGTGACATTGTTTTGGCATTCCAAAAGAAATAAAATTTCAACACAAATATAAAAAAATATGCACATGTTTAATGTCATTTATTTGATAGGTATTTTGATGGTTAAGCCTACATTTTGATATGTTTGAGAGAAACAACTATGTTCAAATTGTTTCATTATTGAACATTACAAGCTATTACTCTATGATTCTTTGGTGCATTAAGGATTAAACATAGTCTATACTTTTAATTTAATTAGAAGTTCATTAAAGGTTGAATATTAAACTTAAAGAGTTAAGGTTGATGGTTTAACTAGTTAGGGATAAGGTTTTAATGATATATAAATTTCCTCGAGAATATTTCAATGGATAGATCATCAGAACATATCTAAATATTTTACTATTGTAATAGTGAGACTATACTATACTATGCATAGGTAACTTATGATTTGGATATAATATTAGAAGAATATANTACAATTCAAAATACAAAGAAATATTGATTCATTATGAAGAAAATAGACAATGTCACTTGCGATAGGGTGCTATAGGGTCACCTTCCTCATATTGTATACAAGTTTGTCCCATCACTTTGCACCGCTCAATTACTAGACAAAAAATTACTAAATAGGATTGGAGCCTCTTACTCTCATNCAAGTGACATTGTCTATTTTCTTCATAATGAATCAATATTTCTTTGTATTTTGAAGAAAATAGACAATGTCACTTGCGATAGGGTGCTATAGGGTCACCTTCCTCATATTGTATACAAGTTTGTCCCATCACTTTGCACCGCTCAATTACTAGACAAAAAATTACTAAATAGGATTGGAGCCTCTTACTCTCATGATGGTTAATGTTTTAAGACCTATTAGCCATTAGGTTTAAAGGAAAGGTTTTTGCATTCTCAAATTTTAACTAGGGTTAGAATTTTGGACCCTCTAGAGTCTTATTGAAATACCATACCTAGATTACATGTGTGAGTACCAAGATTTGATGTGGCTTCCACTTAGTTTCATAGTGGTCAAAACAATGACAACTTGCAAGGAGAAAAACTTTTTGACACATACTTTGACTAAAGTGTTATATAGACTATCAGAAAACTCTCAGTAAGAGAATAATGTTGAAAAAACAATACAGCATTTTGGATAAGTTTTCATCCCCGAAAAATGTTTAATCCCTAAAATATGGTAATTTTAACTTTTGATTCTACTAAGTGGAATTTAATATGGACCCCAAAAATGGCTACTATAAGACCATAGGTAAAGTTTGAACCCTATAAATCACTTAGAAGTACACTAAAAAATATAGTGATCCACTTTGAATGATACCTCCTCATTTTGAGAGGATCTTTATCCAAAAATATTTTACTTCTAAAGGGGTGAGGAAATCTTTTCTTAACTTTCTCCCTATGATGTCCCTTGGCCTTTCCTAGAAATTTCCCTTTTAACCTAACTTGTTAGAGTTCTTGATGACCCTATCTGGTTATTTTGGTCTTCTTCTCTAGAATCACATTTTCCTCTCACTATTATTGTGCATCCAATTCCATGTTTTCAATTCAAGGTAATATTTTCCCTTCATTTATTTATTTTTAGCATCGATGGCTTACAAAGTTTTAGATTCTCCACATTCACTACTTAGTAAATGTGCATGTATTGAGGTATATTAACCTTGTAAGAATTTTTTTCTACCTTTTCCAACACTTTAAATTAAAAAATATTAGAGACTTGATTTTCTTACCAAGGATTTTCAATATTTATTTTTTGAGGTGCAATAAGACTCAATCTTTTGCTTTGAATATCTTCTCAATTCAATATTGGTCAAGCCCAACCTTGTAATTTTCTTGTGAATTTTTCATTTTATACTATACTTGAAAATGGATAACATATGATCATATATATGAATGTTTTTTCTTCCATTTCTTGTCCTATGGCACATTCCTTCTTTCTTCCATGCTACCATGCACAACATCTAAAGGTGAAGGTGGAAAATATCAAAAATAAGTTTCAAAAGAAGACATGTTGGTGGAAGTATGGACCTCTCTATTACAAGAGTGTTGGATGTAGATAAAACTCTCATCCCATTTTCGTGGATTATTTTCATTATAATCTCTTAAAATATAAATGAATTCCATATTCACCACTTCTATCTAGGCATCTATTTGGGGATGAAAAGTCTTAAATCTTTTTATTTTTGCTTTTCATCTTCTCCCATAGTGTAGTCCAAAAGGAATTGTTAGGTCTTGTATATCTATTAAAAATGATGCTCATTGGTATTCCAAAGTGCACTTAAACCCTATCAGAGAAGAATATAGTTATTTATTTTCCTTTGATGGTAATTTTACAAGTCATTGGAATGCACATCTTACTAATTTATTCCATCTACTACCATAAAGTGTGAGTCATGTCCTTGATTTATTCTTCAAAAAACACTTGAAATTTCCATGGAGATACTCTCATATGCCCTCATAGGTACTCTATGGTGTTGTATATAGATTTATTTTTATTATTAGGTTTACTAGTACAACAAAGAATTCATCCTCTAATGACCTATTCTTTCATTTTAGGTTAGTACATTTTAGTCCCTAAAGTTTCACTTGACTGCTAAAGGGCAAGCTAGGGCATCATCAAATTATTGCAATTGATTTTATAGATAAATGTATATTGGGTTGTGAAATTAGTTTGAAGGTTAAGAAGTGGGTAAAATAATAATATCAATCTCAGATAACAAGAAAAAATGCATATCACACTTACTTAGTAAATGGTATTCAATCCAATAATTAGATGGAAAAAGTAATATGAAAGATAAAAAAGTATGTAATATTTCAATTTTCTACTTACATATGAAATCCTTGATACTAAATATCATTCAAGAACAAGAACATGTACTTAAAAATGAATCAGGTTATGAACAAGCAATCAACAAAATCTTCACTGGGTTAAATCATGGACAAGATATATCAAATGCTTCACAAAAGATAAATATGCATTCAAGAAAAAGAAGAATAAAGACAACAAGAGGATTCTAACCATCAAATAGCCTTTTCCATTTAGTACAAAATGTAATAAGTCTTAGTCTTTACAATCAGAAATGGAGTTTTCTTCAAAAATATCACCACTTCCCCACCCTCCTTAATTTCTCCTTATGCAAAGTTTATATAGAAAAAGTACATAATTATCAAGATCCAAAAGAAATGGATCTGAAAACCTCATCATCCATCTTTAGTTTATGGTTTCAAATAATCAAGGAGGAGATAATATATGATCTCCGAGTCGAATTGATGAGGTGGCTCATCAATTGTTGTCTATAAGTTATTTAAGGAAAATAAATCTGGCAAATTCCTGAAAAATAGGGTCCAAAGATATTTTTGTATATCCAAAACCATGATAGTTGTGTAAAACCTGAGAGAGGTTTTTGTAAATCAGTCCATTCCTGACAAAAAAAAAATCCATGTTTTTAAAATTCATCTCTAGCTTCTCTGAAACCTCGCCCAAAATTAGTGACTAAAACAGGAAGTCATTTATTGTGAAATTATGAAAAATAGGCCTCAAATATATATATGAATCTCTCAAACTGTGATAGATGTTGCAAAATGGAGAGAGTTTTTTCTAAATCAGTCTTTTCCTGACAAACATCTTTTCCAGTTTTTTAAAATTCATCTCCGTCTTCTTGGAGAACGTTCCCAAAGTTGGTTTCTAAAACAGGAAAAAAACAACAAGCTACAAGAAGGTTTTAGTAGTGCCTTTCTTTTCATGTATATTTTTTATATTTTCTTTGTTGATGCATCCCCTATAGCTCTTTTGTCTATAGAATATAGTCAAATTATTTCTTAACCTCAACATCCACTAGATTATCGTTAAGATCAGTTGAATGACCTCTTTTCACAGAGAACTTGGGTAAAGATTTAGAGTTTAGTCTAAACTTTTTTGTTTCTCTAGTTACATGTCTCATTGGGTGCTCTGTTACTTGTTTAACCTTCTCATATTTTCTCTGTTTCTACACAATATCATCATCATAATATTCATCTTTAGGTTCTAATTTAACCTTTTTCCACTTGTGTGAAGAATTTACAGGTGACTAGCCCTTTTCATCCTCTGTACTTTCCACCGTCTCATCATCAATAAAAATCACATTTTATTTTTTAATAGAAGGATTGAACATAACCTTTGAATTTAACCTCAACTTATTATTTGCCCTAGTTTTAGATCTGCTAAGATAATTCACCATTGGTTTATTTTTTCCTGTCTTGCTCAATTTCTTACCTTTACCATCTACAATAGGTTCATCTTGTTTCTCTATGGATTGTTTAAGCTTATTCTTTTTTGATCCTTTGATATGGATTTCTTTGTAGTCCTCGGGATCCTCTTTTGGAACAAGCAACTCATCCTATGGTTGAATATCCACTTCTACCTCTATTTTTAGTTTCTTTTTATGTGTTCTGGTCATCTTAGCTATAGGGAAAACTTTATTTAAATCCTCGGTCTCCTGTTGTAGCTGCAATTTCCTTTTGTTGGATCAAGTTATTCTGGCTACATGGGAATTTTCTTGTAATTCTTCAGTCTCCTGTTGTGACTGCAACTTCCATTTGTTGGATCCGGTTTTTCTAGATACAGGGGAAGTTTCATTTGCTAAAACAGAAGCTTTAGGAACCCTCTTCGCCTCATTTTTTGATTTTTTTTCTAGTGTGGATTTAGGCTTGGATCCATGTTCTTCAAGATTGAGTGATTTGTCTACTTTTCTTCGGGGTCATGATATTGATTTTAATCCCTCTAGATCTGTGAATGCTTAGGGTTCCGATCTCATTATTTGGAACCTCTGAAAATATGAAAGTTGTGGAAGATTTCTATTTCCTGCAAAACATGTATAAACTGATACAAATATTTAATGAAGGACTCATGTATCATATGTTATGGATCATAACGAAAAACCTGCGAATTGATATCAGACTTATCGAGTACAAACCCAATCCCTTTGAATAAGGATCAAAACTAGAAACATGACACGATCATAATCATAAATAATATTAGCTTTTAGGAAATGATCTCGAACATTTGATGACACGATCTGGGAGCTGGTACATTTGAAACAATGATTACTTCTAGCGCTACAAGAATAATAGTATTCTTGTAGCACCTTTTTCCCTTTGCATAATTTCAAATTTTAAATGAGAAAAAAAGGACTTGTATCTTGATGGAAAGATCCTAAATGTCTTATTCTAACCTTAATCACACTAAAACATGTCAAAAATGCTTAAAAAGGATCATTCAAGCACACTTTTAAAAAATGTCGAGGGAGAAAATCAAAGGTTAAAATGATGTTGGAATGGTAGAGCAGCGAAAAGAGTAGTTGAACAGTCAAAAACAAAATTAAGGACTAACAGTACACACACCTTTCTAAGTTGGCTCATGTTTTTGCAACCTTAAAATAAATTTCAAATTTAAAGGTATGAGTCTATTTGATAAGTTGCATTATTTATTCTCTAAGGATACACAACTTACCTAATATGTAGAGAAACAAATCTTAGATATGGTATTCAATGTTGTTTTCACCTTCTTCTTCATGAGATTTTCCTTGAAGCTACCAAAATATCTCCTTGAAATCCTCATGTTCTATTTATTCATGTTTATATGCTTCATACAAGAAAGGATTGATGTGCATAAGAGTGCCAAATGCTTTAATTTTAGGTGTTATTTTTATTGAAAGTAGGTCTTCTATCTTGTTAGTGATGTCCTTTTATATTGGATAATGATATGAAACTATTGTAAATTTTTTGTCCATTTGAAGTGACTTATTGAAAGTTTATATTTTCCTAGACAAGTATTACAAAGGATATCTATTAGTGCAGATAACGGTCCCTTTTCCCATTAAATAGTGAATCCAATTCTTGACATATTAAACCAAGGCATATAACTATTTTTCATATTTTGGGTAGTATAGTACTACTTCATGAAATAACTTAAAATGTTAACATATTGACTTACTTCCTTGTGTCAACATCACTCCCATAACATACATAATTAAATATATGTCCATTTTGAAAGGACTATACAAATTGGGTAGTTCTAGAACTAGTTCTTTACTAATATTACATTTCACTTCTTCAACAAACTTTTCTAAGTATTTCCCGAATGGAAATTATTGTCACTAGTTATTATGGCATGGATTGGTGTGGCTACATTTGAAAATGATGGTATGAAATTCCAAAGGTACTAGGCTTCTCTGAAAAATACTCTTACTTTAGTAACATTAGAAAGAGTTCGACATTAATGACGGTCTCCATCTTCACACAATCAATCTTTATTTTTCCTCCACCTATCGCATACCCTATGTACACCAATGATTATTGGGAAAACTCACATTTTATAAAGTTTTCCAAGAAAATATGTTTCTTTAGTATCTCTAACGCATGCATGAAATGTGAGCATGTTCTTCATAGGTATAGTTAAATTTTTAACGTATCGTCTAATTACATTGTTGCAATGAATCCAAGTAGGTATAGAAAACATCATTCATCAAACACATAAATGTATCATAGTGTTTGATTTTCTTATCTCGTGCATCCCTAATGGCTCCCTAATTCACCAATTCTATCATAAAATGACTCACACAAACATATACCTCCACGCACATTCGCATCATCATCTTGCCCAAAAATCCATTCTCCCCAAAAATCTAGTCACTCAAGCCATCTGAATCTTTGATCCCTAATTCCTCCAGAAAGAAAAATCCCACCTAATCAAGGCCCTTATGTCCAACAGTTACTCCATCTCTCAAATTAACAAAGCCTTCTTCTTATCCCTCAAACCAAAATAAAACATCTCCTCATCCTCTCCCCCCCCGTATCTCTCATATATCTTCCATACATCCAAGGAACTATCCAAAATTATCGCTAAAAAGAATATCAAAATTGTTTTCAAGCCCTAAAATACCCTCCACCAATCTCTTAGATCTTCGAAGGAAAAATCTGACCCAATGCTCGACTGAGGAGTTTAACAAATTCCCTACTCCTATGGAAAATCTTACATTGGCCAAACTGGCAGATCCTTCAATGCATGACTCAAAGAGCACATAGCTAACACAACCCACAATCAAATCTCCAAATCAGCTATTGTTGAACACTCTTTCAAATATAAACATTTAATCTATTTTGACCTAACCAAAATCCTATCCTCATCACCCTATTACTCTTCTCGCATCATTCACGAAGCCTTAGAAATTGAAAAACATCCAAAAACATTTAACCATGATGATGGGTACAAACTCATCCAATCTTGGAAACTTATCATTCATCGCCTTCGTCAACAACACTAACATGTTTCCTTCTTGCTCATTTTCCCCTCCCCCATCCTCTCATCCTCGTTATCCCATGTATTCATTTCTGTAATTTCAGGTCCCTTTTTATCTCCCCTCTTATAATAAAAAATTTTTTTTTATCGCTTCCCCCCCCC
>SNQJ01S0000145.1:536772-558519 GCA_010110895.2 Picea sitchensis
ACTTGCTATAGATTAGTATATCATCAAAAAATACTAACACAAATTTTCAAAGGAAGGGCTTGAAAATGGAATTCATCAACCCTTGGAATGTGGAAGGTGCATTTGTAAGACCAAAAGGCATGAACAAAAATTCATAATGGCCTTCATGAGTTCGAAATGTTGTTTTGGGGATATCTTCTTCCTTCATTATAATCTGATGATACCCTGAACGAAGATCCAACTTTGTGAAATAGATTGCTCCATGTAGTTCATCTAACAATTCATCAATGACAAGAATGGGAAACTTATCTTTAATAGTGATCTTGTTGAGCTCTCTATAATCTGGACACATACACCATGAGTCATCTTTCTTGAATACCATTACCACTAGTGAAGATTAAGAACTTTGGATAGGTCTAATAATGCTAGCCTCTAACATTTCTTCAACCATGTGCTCAATTTCACTCTTCTGGGCATAAGGATATATGTATGGCCTGGTGTTAGGAGGAACACATCCAGGAATTAGGTGAATATCATGATCATAATTTCGAGTGGGTGGAAGTCCTTTGGGAATATCTTCAAAAACTTTGGAATGCTTATCATTGATCCCTTGGAGATCTAGAGGAATAGATGGCTTAGATGTTTGAACATATAGTGAGCATAGTTGTGAAATAACACCTTGATTCCCTTTTTTCAATAATTTTTTCATGCCATTAGAGCTTATCACCTTACCGTGTTTCCCTGTGATACCTCTTAGCTCAATTTCTTTTCCTTCCAATGAAAATTTCATGAAAAGTTCTTGAAAATTAAAAGCCATTGTTCCTAATGATTGTAACCATTGGATTCCTAGTACAACATCAGCAACACCCATGGGTATAGAAATTATTGGACTATTCATTACATATTCACCCATAGTAAGATTGATCTTATTGCATTTTCCTGAGCAATTGATAGTTCCTCCATCTGCAATCATTACTTGAAACTCTGGTGCTGGATATACAAAGCAATTGAGATATTTGGTTAATTTATAGTGAATGAAATTATGAGTACTCCCAGAATCAATTAGGACTATTACTTTTTTTCTTTTTGATATATCCTTCAATCTTGAGGGTTTGAGGAGTGCTAATTTGAGCCAATGCATTACACGATATTGTAGGAGTTAACTCTTCAAACGAAATTGATTCTACGTTTTCATCTTGAGATGGTTCTTGTTCATGTTCTTTTTCTTCTTCCTCTTCACAATCTATGTATAATAATTTCTTCTCACCACACTTATGTCCCTTACTGTACTTGATGTCACAATTAAAGCATAAACCATTTGCTTTTCTTTCCTCCAATTGTTGAGGTGTCAACCTTGTAGTTTGAGGTGTTTTAGAAGAAGGAGCATTATTCTCTCTATAGATGATAGGATTGGTCCTTCTAGTAGCCATAGTCATATTTTTACTTTCAACATTTCTTTCCACCCTAAATGCATTCTCCAATTATTTGGGTTCCCAAAGGCGAACCTCATGTTGAATGTTATATCTTAAAGTTCCTATAAATACATCAATCAAGTGCTCATCTGGAATATATGTTACCTTTATATTCAATATTTGGAACTTCTCAATGTGCTCTGTAACTAAACCCTTTTGCTTGAGATTTATCAATTGGCTAAATAAGGTATTGCTCCTTGTATCCTCATAGTGTGCTATCATTTCTTCCGTGAAAATTGTCTATGTGGCCAGTGATTTATGAGAACAAAGCCATATATACCATACAAATTGATTGGGTTCTAAATATAAAGAATTAATTTGTACCTTTTGTGTATGTGGAACATTATGTAGATCAAACAATTGCTCCATCTGAAGTATCCATGTGATAGGGTCCTTGCCATCAAACTTCCGCATATCGATCTTAGGAACGTGGTTGGTCTTCAACCCAAAGTTAGAGTTTCTCCATTCTTGATTCACCTTCCTTGTGTCCTCATCATGAATTTCATGGGATACATTTTCACTTTCAGGTGTCCTCTCTATTACGAAATTTTTCAATCCTTCCATGATCTCCTCTTTTAAACCATCCATCTTAGTATTTATTTCCTCCAACTTAGCTTCCATCTCTTGTAGTTCATATTTTGTTACTGTCATCTTTTTTAAATCATTTATGTCCCTACGCATTTCTTCACCTTCGTCAAGAGTCCAATTAGGATTTTTTGGAGGCTTATTTGGTGTAGAAGTTCCCTTTTTGGGTGGCATGTTGACCAAGTATCACTTTTGAGCCTTGATTTTGAGGTGGTTCTACTAGACAATCTTTCTTCTGTTGTATCTCCAAAGTTTCGGCCCTTCTGGGTATGAAACTTTCTTTTTTGTAGTTATCTGATATTTCTTCTCTGCAATGCCATAGGTCTGATCAAAATTGGATGTGCCAAGTGGAATTTATGGTACCTTCCCCACAACTTGTTGATTTTTGGCCTTTCCAGGAGATCTCACTTGTATAGTGTTCCCCACACAAAATAAATGATATGAAATTCTGAAACTCGTACCAAAAATACTACAGACTGTCCAATATCCAATGAAACCAGACTCACTCAATTTGGATACTCTAGGAAGAAGTTATGATTGTTTTACCTGTAACACCTTCTTGAGACTAGTCGATAGGACTAGTAAGATACCCTATCTTCCACGGGGTGTATCTACAAATTTAAGATGACCCAGAAGCTAAACTTTTCACCATAGATACCTTACTAATTTTTGTGAATAGCCTCCATATTTCAGGGTCTGAAACGTTACATAAATTGTTTTATAGCGAAAATTCTGCAATGTCTCAGTTCAGGATGATTCCAGAACCCTATCTTGCACAGGTTGTATCTCCAAAATTATAAGGCCTTGGGAGCTGAAATTTTAAACCAACGTACCTTGATTCGTCTACTGCATATCCTCCAAGTCGTTCATTCTGAAACGTTGTAGAAAAAAAGGTATAGCAAAAATTCCAAGGTGTCTCAGATGTAGCAGCGAAACCCCAAGACCTTGAGCTCTGATACCATATGTTAAGAACCAAATATCAATATAGCATAGAAAAACCTCAGAATAAGTACTCAACGCCTTGAAAAAAATATAAAATTTGATAATAAGACTCTTTGAGGGGGAAGCCTCCTTATGCCCACATAAATGTACAATTACAAGATGATTCAAAATGAAAATATCTCCTTGGTATATATAGGAGACTAGGAGGTATAATTACAACTAATGGACTAAAGCCGACATAAATAAAATAACATTACTAATATAATATGCCCTAATTAATGGGTAATGAGCCATTATTTAGGGCTTAACAAATATTATCTTGTAAGAGATTATAATAAGAGATACTTTCCTTGTGCATGGGGGGTGGATTTGTTTGTGTTGGCACCCAAAGTTTTGGGTTCAGTTTTGTGTGTGCACACAAATAAATTTGTGCACATTTATTCCATAGTTTTTCACACACTAAAGAAAATGCACGAAGAATTACAAAGAGTGTGCATCAGACTATGTTTTGTCAGCAACACACCAAGTATACAGAATACCAAGTGCATCGAAAACCAAGAAGATGCATGTTAGAATCAAGAAAGGAATCACCGTGAAATATCCCATAATGATTATTTCTCGCATCATATGAAGATGTGGGGTGGAAAGAATATGATTTGTCCAGGAAGTTAATATTTCCCCTAATGTAGAGAGTCTACATGGAGTGCTAACATGCACTAGAAGCATGTGAGGCATGTGGATCAAACAAGTGAGTGGAGTAGAGAAAAAAGAGACAACACTCCCCAACAACGAAAGATATAAAGAGAGCTCTAAGATTAGAAAGGGAGTTATCCCGTGAGATAATAAATCAAAGAGTTTTGAGTTAGCTTAGTTATCAGTATCGAGCTCACTCTGAGACTGTTGTAATCTTGTGATGTTTTGTATATATTTATATGTCTTTTTTCTGGTTGAATCCTAAGGCAAGGCACATGGTGCATTATGTTGTATTCCCACTATTTTATATAGTAATGATATGAAGTTCTATGGCTGTCCTAAGGAGTGGTGATAAAGATATGAAAATATGATCTATTTTGTGTCTATTATGAATGAGTTGAATATGTGTTTGTACAGTTTTATTTTATATTCCTTAATAGGCTATCATATATGAGTTACATGGATTCCAATTGCAATAATGTTTAGTATGTTTAATCCTCCATCCCTGACATAAGACCTTATGGTCTATATGATCCTATCTGCTTCTCGGGTGAGACCTTCTTCGACCTTGGTCGAGGATTGATATGTCTGTGCTTTAGGGTTTTTCTGGACAAGCTCTGGATGAACCCTGGGTCTAAAATTCCCAAGTGTTAATAAGGTCAGTATGCATGCAAGCATGGCATGAAAATGGTGACACAACATCCAATAAATGGTTATGTTGTCGAGACATGAAGTCTTGTTGAGATCGATGGAGGAAAAGAAAAATGAGTTGGCATCCTTCTAAGGTGGAGATTCAAGACTGGATAGAAGCGAAAGAAGACAAGTTTTCCCTACAAGAGACACAAGGATTGCGGGTGAACATGAAGGAATGGAAATGACTATATATTTACTCGGATATGCATGAGCTCTTCTTTACATAATTTCCATGTCTACTACATGAATGATTAAAGAGATAAGCTAAAGTCAATTCAGTTGTGTTTCCAGTGGAGCCAATGGTTTGGAATCAAGCCAAGATTGATAGCTTGAAGGTCATAGATGGAAAGTGGACTCGGGATATTAACTTTTGGTTCACTTGAGTGAAGGAAGGATACATTATTGAGTTTTATACAGAATATAGTGATTCTTTTAGTGAAGCTGAAAGAAATTTTGAAGAAGGTCCATGGAAGCAGGTGCTAGAAGAAATTCCACTTTGGATCAAGATATTGTTCATGGAAAAAGAATGATGCACATGGAGCCTAATAGAATGGTCGAGTAAACCCCCTTTCCCTGGGGGGGGATTTGGAAAATGTGGGGGGGGGGGGGNGTGGGGGGGGGGGAGAGCTAGAAGATGGATCCAGTGAGGAGAATACAAGAAGTTTTTGAGATGAGGGGAGGAATGGAATGGACCCAGAAGAGCAGAGGAGAAAAAGAGTCAAGATATATGAAATAATAATTGAGCTAAGGCAAAAAGTTGAGCACAGGGGTAGAGAAGAGTTATTCAAGGGTGTGCAATGAGGTTTCGGGGCCCAGAATGAAGAGGAAAATCACACCAGGAAGTGGTGTGGGAGAGGATGTTGTTCAAGACTGTAGCATAGGCGAGGATAGGTCTACAACGAATCTTGGTGTTGAAGATACCAGTAGTGACAATAGTGGTAGTGAGGGCCTAGGTGATGAAGCTCATACCCTTTGGCTATTGTAGTATGCCGCAACCGTAAAGAGAGGAGAGAGCGCACATGTGTGGTGCATGGGAGAAAATTTATAGTTCGTCAATAAACTCGTAGGAGGAAGCACCACATGGGTACTTGCTGAAAAGAAAAGAAGTTGTCACGTAGTACAGTGAGGCGCCAATCAAAAGAGAATTTGGCTCTCAGCGTAGTTTCAATACGTTGAGAAAAAGAGAGGATGGAATGTAAAGAAGTCATGTGTTGAGTGGAAAGAGTGATTATGCAGAAGGTGGAACTATGTATATCAGAATGGGCGGTGAAGCGCGTAGTGTTAATGCGCAATTTGACTTGGAGGTAGGAACGCACGTTTGTGGTGCGTAGTCAGGTTAGGAAGAGAGGGCACAAAATGTTGATGCACCATAAGAGAAGCAAGATGGAGCATCCCCTAGTGGTGGGTGGGACAAATTGATATTATTGGATGGTCTTGTGCGGATGCAAGTAGATACCTCTCTGGATCACCTCACGAGAAATTTCATAAGAAGATGGACTTACCTCACCTTTGTTCCACCCCCCTTGTGCATTTTTAATCAAGAAGAAAACAAAACAAGTAGTGAAGAGTTTTAATTCAAAGAAAGAGAAGAAGAAGAAGAAAGAAGTGATGAAACAAATGAAACAAGTGAAGAATAAGGTGAAGTCAACAATACTTTACCCCAGATGATATTGGTGTGGAAATATCCATCTAATAGTAGTCAGAGAAGAGGATCTAGATATAGTTCCAATATGGAAAATCAAGATAGTACATTGAGGTTGCAGGTTTTCTACGTAACAGATAAGGACGATGCAGAGAAACATCGGTTCACTTGTGAAGAAATATGGTCTATAAAGAGAGTTACAGATGGTGCGGCTAAGATCATGCAACTAGAGACTATGTTCAAGGATAGGGACCTAACATGGTACATGAAGTATAAGGCTACTGTGCCAGTGGGACATGCGAGGTACCTGAACGAGATCAAGCAGGATCCTCTGTAGGAATTTCAAAATCCGAAGTCAAAGTTTGAATTCATTATGAAAATCAAGGAGATCGAGTAGAAGGAAGGAGAAACCATATGGGATTATGAAAAGTGGTTCAAAATCTTGTTGGATAGGCCGACATTCCATATCCAAGATGTGAAACATAGAGATTGGTTCATTGCGGGGTTTCTCCCCCATATACGAGTCTTTATCACTTAGAAAAAGGTGATGACTCAGGCCGAGGCAGTCAAGATCGTGATGCACTTGGAAGCTACCCCTAGAGCCACAAAGACACCAGTCAAGTTGGTGCAAGTTCAGTCAAAATTGGCCAACCTAACCATATAGCTGCAAGATATGGCCAATACTAAAGTTGTGTGGGAGTACATATAGTGTACTACATGTCGTTGAGAGGGGAATCCTTAAGACGAGTGTTCGGTCCTTCCAAATTATGTGGCGATAGTTTTGTTGAGTCCATTTCCATATGGATAGTCAGAATGGTGTGAAATATGCATATAGTGGGGCCATGTCCCACCCTGCTATCCCACATTACAGAAGCATCAAAAAATGAATCACTCCTCATTCTGTGAGTTCTTAAAATATTTCGGCCATGATGTCAATAGTTGTCGCTCCCTCTAGTTAATGCAGGATAACGCCTGGGATGCATTCCAGGTATAAGAGGAAAAAAATCGTGGTGAGAGTGGTGGAACCGAAAAAGTCGTATATCAAGGAGGACCCTAGGGTGGATATGGGCACGGTCGCAGTCATGGATATGGTGGAGGAGGCAGTAGATCCCCCATATGTTTCAATTGGAGTGATATTGGTCATGTCTCTCGATTTTACACTAAGTCGTGTGTGCTATGCACATATTGTTATAGTCCTAAACATGTAACTGAGGATTGTCCCGACTTGATGAAGAAGTGGGAGGAATAGAATTCCAACTGTAACATGGTGCATGATGAGCCATGTAAAAACAAGAAGAAACAGAGAAGAAAACGTCCGGGTAGTAACCGGTGGAGGGGCGAAGATAGGGGTAGACTTCGAGCACAATGAAGGCTCAGGTCAAAAAATAGATGCAAAGATAAGGAAGGCACCCCAGCCCCCTCTAAAGTTTTATGATGCCTAGAAAAAACAATATCTCCACAATGTGCAAAGATCCCTTGAAGAAGAAATAGTGTATGAAGAGATACAACATGCGACTCAAAGGTCTCTTGAAGAGGCACGAATCTGAGAGGAATTTCATAGGGTGATGTAAAGGTCTAGAGGAGGCACAAATCCATGAAGAAGTACAATGGGTGATGCATAGGTCATTGTAAGAATATTGTGTGTGCAAAGAATTGCAGTGCACGACACAAATATATTTGGAGGAGGCTCATGTTCTTGAGGAAATTCAGTGTGCAACCCAAAGATTGATAGAAGAAGCACAGAGAAATACTATGTTACGACGTGCTGAGAAAAAGGATTATGAATAAAAACACTAGGAAGAATTGTGATGCATAGTGCACGTAGAAACCTTGTGCGACCTAGGTCTCATGGTAGAAGTTGAATAACAAGTCAATACCTTCTTACACTATTGTTTGTGCTTGCTTAAATATCCAAATGTTGCAAGTAAGTTGACCCAAATGTTAATTGCTTTTATGAAAGAACAAGGAGAGGAGACCACCATATCGACTTTGATACCAAAGATGGATGTCTGCTAGGTTAGAAAGAAAAAGCACATTGGTTGAGAGTTCAATATGAAAGCAGAGCTTGGTGTGTACGATATGGATGGAGTCATATCACTTCTAAGATATGACATAAAAATTTTACCCAAGAATTCTTGCGAAGTGATGGGTAAGCCTAAGTTGGTATGGTCATCCATCCAACTCTGATTATCCAACCAATACAAGATCTATCCCACAAGTCAACTAGATCAAGTAGAAGTGAACATAGGAGTGAAAACAAAGGCCGAATTTGAAGTCATTGAGATCATGGATGAGTCTAATCCCTACTCTGCATCGATGGGAATTCACTAGCCCTTTGAAAATAATGTGGTGTTAAATTTGAAGAAGAGGTATATGTCCTTCGAAACTGACACCTCATGCATGGTCGTGCCACTAGATCCATATGAGGGTGACTTCTATAATGAGCCCATAGATGAGGATGCATAGACCTCGACCATTGAAAATATCTACAAGGTCACAAGGTGCAGAGAGGACTACAACAACCCCGTCGTAGACGGAGAACTAAGTTGTAGGAGTGTCAAATATTATGACACGGATTCTGATGATGCCCTAGATAGATGGAATAATAGGATTTATGAGGTGTCAACAAGGAGGTGTGCACATATCTTAGTTGAAGAGCACATGGAATAATTTGGATCATATCGGTATGATCGATCAGATCCAGTGGAAATATTGATTGCATGGATACAACACATTCCCGAGTATCAACGACCTTGCACACTTGACTCAATATTGATAAGGATTCCCGCGAGCTGGTGGGCTACAGATCAAGAATAATATCATGAATGGGTAGCTCTTGAAGAATCTATGCACGAAATATTTCAACTAGATGTTGATATCCATCAATACACATGTCTTTGTGAAAGGAATTGGATCGCGAAACAAATGCATAATGCACGTGGCCACTACATGAATTCCCACCACAGTTCCCCAAGAAGCATCCCATGTCATCGATTCCCCAATTTTACATTGGGAAATGCAAGTGACCTTCATTACCTCGCGATGATATATTCCTTGCACATTTGTTCCCTAACCCCATTGATCATGCAGACGACTCCAACATAGTTGTCGAAGCAATGATTAGCCAATGGATCATAATAGAGTTAACTGCAACTAATCTCCTCCCCCCTATGAATACCTTGACCGACCACGCATGAATGTGGGTACGTGTTGACCCACCTGAGGCCACTCTGCTTCTTTAAAACCATAATCAATTCTCGTTGGGGTGCATTGATCCATGCACTGCACTTCTATCACATAAATCTATGAATGGGTTATGTCATCTATATCATTATTGCTTTTGAAGATCCGACATTGGCCCTAGAATGGAAATATTAATGGTAGAATTTGCAGGTCCTCCTCACACATTCACTATAGTTAATTCAAGAATTGACAACTCATTAACGTCGTTGGAAAAGGATGATTCCCTCCCCATCCCGAATAAAAGTGGTAGTTACTACAGCAATCAATATAAGTCTCAGCCTTAATGAAAGATATGCCAAAGTGAAGCAAACATGTCAATCCTAACAGCCAAAATTGGGGGGGAGTTTCAACCAACTCACAAAAAAGTTGGGATAATGAATTCACATGTGTGAATAGCCAGGTGTCCATACATGCCCATTCAATTCAAAACTACCCTCACTCCCCACTCCCTCACCATTGTCACTATCCTCTTCTCTTCATGTTTCATACATTCCTCCACCACCATTGCAAACCATGCCTTCACTAATCGCGTTCCCTCCATATATCCAAAATACTCCATCACTAGTACCATATATTCTAGTATGGATTCATCCAACAAGAAAAAGGCCTACACAAAGTCAAAATAACTTAAAGAACAATGGATTCCCAATCTTGTGCTACCTTTCAACATCCTAGGTGATGAACTTCCATTCGGAAAATTACTATTGCTCAAATGTGCCAACTATAATGCCCGGTACACTCATCAGTTCCCTAAGTTATAGGTGGATAAATACATAAAGGTTTTTACCCATGAGGATGGCACCACCAAGACCATAATGCAGGAGTGGGCACAACCACTAAGGAAATCTGGCATCCTCTCCCTCCTCAAATATATGTGTTCACTTCCTCTTGATGATAGTTCATGGAGGATACCTCTGGCTCAATAAGGATTATCTCATCGACCTCACCACTATTTAGTGAGTTTCATGCCTACCCAAAAAATCATCTCAATGAAAAGGATGTACCACTAGATGAGGTCTACTCTAGATATGGCACAAGAAGGGGTAAGTGTGGTGCATTCATTATCGAAATTAATGATTCAACATTTTGGTTTGCAAACCAGTTTCTTACCTACCTCCAACAAACATCGTCGCACTTCCTCCCATAAGCCAACCAAATAGGTTTCTCCCATTTCACCCCGACAAATCGAAAAATTACTGAAATAAATTTGTGCACATTCAGCCAAACAACAAGTGTCGCACAATGACATGAGTAGGAAGATGTAGCCTCTGGAAAAAAAAATTTCCTTACCCTTGGGCCAAAACTCTCCACCTTCATCCAATCCCCCCCTTAATATTTCAGGAGCTAGTCCTCACCAAGTGATCAATGTCGATCCACTCACGGTCATTGCATGTATTTCGGCCAAAACTGAGCTAGAATTGTCTCAAGTTCCTAAAACTAACATCCCACATTTTATCACTTCCTTGGTCCATGACCTCAGGGAACGCTAGCAATCCCCTCACCAGGAAATCACTGATTCATGTCTGAGCTATGAGAAAGATCATTCCAGTCATTACACCACATGTTCCTAGTTAGAAAGGGAATCCCATGCCTGTCAGGATATGGAAGAATCACGATAGACTTTACAGGATTTACACATGACTGAAGTGGCCACCCATGTCGACACTTAGGACAAATATACATCCATTCTTAGAAACCACATAGAGCTGGTCACCTCTCTCAATGAGGCATATTCCTAGGTCTCCCCTCTGAAACCAGTACAATCGGATTTTCCCTCCCAATAGAAGATGAAATCAATCATTGAGCACATTCGAGCCATGCAATTACAGAATGAAAAACTTCAATAACAACGGTAACATATAACCCCAGAACAAACCACCCTCCAACAATAAATTTCTCAAGTGATCAATGTCATCCAGGAGAGTCAGGGCCATGTCAAAGGCTTCGTCAAGCTAGACCTCACTCAGAGCTTCAAATTGTGGGATTATTTGACAAACCCTATAGAACTCACAAATCTCTATGATCATACCATGCAATAGAAGTTTAGGTTGTGCAACAAACAAAATATTTTGTCTCCCTGGCCCCCAAAGACCGTGTTGCGTGAATGTAGGTTGTTGCTACACAAAAAAAGGGGATCACTTCCTCTAGGGCTAAGAAATAGAGGATGTGAGAATTGATAACTTCAATGGCTGACAGGGATATAGAATGGTATATTCAACTCTCATACCTACAATCCACTGTCATCTTCCTAATTGAGTAGATCAAAAACATCGATCTCACGTCTTCAATAGTCACAACTAAAATCGCAGAAACGACCATCCAAATCACTCATACACTTCAAGAGAATTCTTTTGAGCCTGGATGTTAATTTCTAGAATTTGTGCATAACCTAAATGGCACAATGCAATCCGTCATCAAGATCATTCCATAAAGAAGTTGGATTGAGGATGAGATCGATAATATTGGTGGGGGCCTATTGGCACCCAAATGTTTGGGTTTCATTTTGTACGCACGCACATCATTTTGTACGCACGCACAAATGAAGTTGTGCATGCTTATTCCATAGTTTTGCGTGCACCAAATGAAATGGGAGAAGACTTCCATAGAGTGTGCATCAGACTGAGTTTTATCAGTAGTGCACCAAGTATAAATACTACCAAGTGTGCACCAGTCCAATTTTTTCTAGTTGTTCCAAAAACCAAGAATATGATCGTCGGAATAAAGAAAGGAATCATCAAGAAATCTCACAGAATGATTATTTCCTGCAGCATATGAAGACATGGGGCGACCAAAAGATGATTTGGCCAGGCATTTAAGTTTACTCCTGATGAAGAGATTCTACATGGAGCACTGGCAGGCACTAGAAGCATGCAAGGAATTTGTTTTAGACAAGTGAGTGGAATAGAGAAGAAAGAGACAATGCTCCCCAACAACGAAAGATATAAAAAGAGATCTAAGCTCAAAAAAGGAGTTAGCTCATGATATAATCAGTCAGAGAGTTTTGATTTATCTTGGCTATCAGTATTGAGCTCACTCTGATCCTGCTATAATCTTGTGATGTTTTGAATATATTCTTGTGTCTTTGTTCTATCTTAATCCTAAGGCAAGCATGGCGCATTATGTTGTATTCCCACTATTTTATATAGTAATGATATGAAGTTTTATTTCTTTCCTAAGTAGGGATAATAAAGATATGGAAGTTCTGATCTATTATGTGTTTGTTATGAATGAGTTGAATATGTGTGTGTATAGTTTTAGTTCTTAGTCCTTAATAAGTTAACAAATATGAGTTACATGGATGCCAATTGCAGTAATGTTTAGTATATTTAATCCTTCATCCCCGACACAAGACCTTATGGTATTTGTGATCATCTCTGCATCTCAGGTGAGACCTTCCTCAACCTTGGCTGAGGATTGGAATGTTGATGCTTTGGGGATTTGTTGGACAAGCTCTGGAAAAACCCTGTGTATAAAACTCCCCATCATTAAGAAGGTTGACATGCATGCAAGCATGGACCAAAAACGACGACAAAACACCAAAAAAATCGGACTAAAGTGAATTCCTTCCTTGAAAAAGAGAATTGTGGATTTTGTATACTAAATGGGAGAAATTTGATAACCACTTCAGCTTTGTCTATGTAAATGTACACGTATATTGGTGTAATTGACCAACCATGGGAACTAATGTTCATTGTTTGAGGATAGGAATTTATTTGGGCCCTTGGGACTCCACATATGGAGGTGTACCTAACCAAATAAGGTTACAGAAGGAGTTATTGAGTGGAAAGTATAGTCCTTGAATAGGAACCTCCTAGTTATATGTGTACCCAACCAACTAGGGCTAAACCAAGAGCTAGAGTGGGTGTTCTTGCATGGGGTGGTATAAGTATAGAGGCCTCCTCACCATACCTAGCTAATCAACTAGATATTTGACCCATTTTTGATGTGATTGTTAGGTATATGGGTGACTTGCATTGAATACCTTGAGTGATTTTTTTGAAATCCACACTCATTAAGATTAAGACCCTACTTTGGGGGAAACACCAGGGTTTAGGTGATTGCATTAGTTGGGTGTAAAGGTGCCATTGGATGGAATTTCCCCTTTTATTAGTATTTTTTTATAGAGAATTTATTTGGACTAGGGGGTATTTTTCAATAAAGAAAACAATTTAAGGTACATGATGTTCCACTACTTATAAGTATTATTTGGTTATTGATTGGTTATAAGTATTATTTGGTTATTTGGTTATAAGTATGATTATTTGAATTGCTAGAATTGATTAGGAAAAAAAAGAATCCATGGTAGGTAACACCCTCCAATAGTTTTATATTGGGTAGGTCTATTACGGAGTGGTATCAAATCCCTTAGGTTTTTACAACTGGATGCCTCTCAAAAAATGATGCAATTTGAAAACAAGAAAAAATAGTGGATGTAACCTTAAGGACTTGTATAGCCTAAGTAATTTTCACTTGTGGAAGGATTCTTGACCTAAAACGTTTTAATCATTTGATTTTAGTTATTTTTTTAAGTAAAAAAAGGTGGAACCTGTTATATTACCATAAACAAAATACAGTAGTTGTTTGTGATGCCAGTTGTCCCGCCTAAACAGGAAACCGAGACAGTTGGGCATCCCTTGCCATGTGTTGCCCCATTCACAAAATTAACAAAATTAACAGTGCATCGTCCTGCCCGAAGGAAACCAGGACTATCAGTCATAAATATGTAACTGGATGTCATGAACTAGTTCTAAGGAAACTGAGAACTAACTGGCCTAAAGCCTAGATTATAACAAAAAAAACAAATTCCAGTTCTGAGCATCATTTAACCTTTGAGCCTGCGCACTTGTCCTCATCCTCGTGCTGTCGCCATCCTGCTGGGAACGCATAGGCCCACGTGCAAGTTGGGCATTGTCTCTTTGGAAGAGTTCTAGAGTGAGCCGCGAAGAGCATGTCGAGTCTCTGGTCAATTCGTACGAGGTGAAATATCTGGTCATCTAGCAGGATCCTCACCTCAAAAATGAGATTGAGGCACCCCAAGTCTGCTAAGAATGGTTGCTCCTGGCTGTGACTGTCAATTGACTCCGTGGGGGTGGTTTCAGCTGCTTCCTGATGCGTGTGCCCCTGTTGATTGTGTGCTTGCTGCGTCACCTCCCTGGGTGGTTTAGGAGGAATCTCCTCTTCGACGTAGCAAGTGGGGTAAGACTCCTCTAAGCTAGTGGTGTTGGGACCGGCCAAAATGCGTGCAGGCGGAGGCTTACTGTCTGGACCAAATTCCAAAGGCGGGTTCCAGTTATCCGGCACTGTAAACAGCGTATGATCGGGGACACTCTCCATGCCTTCCTCCGGAACAACTTCTTCCATGTACACCATTGGACGCGTTCGTGGTGTCTTTTTCCTTCGTCGGGTTGCCATTGCTATGGCTTTCTCAAAATTCTTTTTCCTCTGTCGTTGTGATTCCGCCGTGTGCCATGCAGCTCCCCTGCATGGCTTCCCTCGCTCTCTAGGCATGGTGGGGGTCTGGTGGAGTGCCAGAGTGCTTTCCCTAAAGGTCACTTGGCTCCAAAACACAAGCGAGGTCACAGGATGTTGCCACTGTTCTAATGGATTGGCGAAGAAGCTGTGGCGATTCTGCTGTTCCAGTGGAGAGGAGGCTGCAAAGAACGACTGGCGCTTTGCTCTGTTGACCTGGGCAATGAGGACTAGTGCTAACATGACCTCCATGGCCATTAAAGCCTGTTGGTTAGTGCGTTGTTGGCTGGTACTCCTCCCTCACGCGAGGGGCCTCATCGTTTGAATGTGCCTGCTCATATCCATGGCAAGTTAAATTCGGAGGGGATGTTGGTCGGTAGATGCATTAATACCACGTCCCGACCGGCTCCCACATGGCACAATTGCGCAACGTGTCACCCCATCTGGGGGAAAAGGTATGCGGGCTTGGCCCAGTTAAGCTTTCTGCAGCTAGACCACGTCTTTGCTCGGGTTTGAGAACAAGACCTGACCTTCGTTGCAAGAATGACTTTACCATTCAGCCGCCTCCGCTGACCTTCATTTGATTTTAGTTATTATTCTTCTCTATTTTTTTATTTTTTTTTTTGTTATTTTTCTTCCAGTTCTTTTCTTAATTCATTTAATGTTGTGTGTTTATTTGTCCTATCCCTTAGAATAATATAGTGGGTAATTTCAACTTCCATAGTAGCTTGTATTATTTGACTTCTGATTATTATGATATGGTAGTGAGGTTGGTATTTCCTTTTATATGTAGACTCATCTAGTGATAATTTCCCTAGATCAGTTAATATCATAGAATATTTAGATCCTTTAGCTAGTGGCTAGTCTCCCATTACCAAGTAAATTTTAATAGACAAATAGCTTGTAATAGAAAAACCTAGAGAACCTATAACCCTAGCCCTATCTCTCTTTTTTATGAGACCTAATCTAATGGATTTCATTTATTTTTAATTTAAATTATTATTATTACTATGAAAATAAATAAATGATTTTTCCATGCATATCTGTTAGTAGTGGCTATCATTTTGCATTAAATTGTGTCCTAGAATTGTTACCATAATAAAAAAACAAAATGCTCATGAACTAAGGAAAAAAATAATCTCTTCAACATCAAAACTCAATGATACCTACCCTAAACTTAAATCGGAAGTAGATTGAAGTTATATTCACCATTAAACAGGAAGAATTATGAAGAAAATTTGTTTTGATGTGTTCGGCGAGGGTATCGGGGAATTTTTGATGCAGGGAGGACACCCCATTGTATTCGAGAGAAGGAAGCTCAGTCAGTTCAAGAGGTTGTACTCCATTTATGACAAGGAAATGTTGGCAATCATGCATGCCTTGACCAAATTCAAACAATATTTGGTGGGCAGCAAATTCATGGTCAAAACATATCACAACAGCTTAAAGTATTTCCTTGAGTAGAAGGACCTCAGGGAGCACCAACAGAAATAGGTGACGAAGTTGCAAGCCTTCAACTTTGACATAGAGTATGTCAAGTGGAAGAATAACATTGTGGCCGATGCATTATCTAGGAGACCTGTGGCATGTTCTTTGATGGAGATTTCAACGAATTGGAAATCTCACTTGTTAGTGGAATATTCCAAGAACAAGTTCATTTGTGAGGTTTTGGATGGACAAGTTCAGGATGACAGGTACAGGGTCATTAACGATTTCATATTCTACAAGGATAGAGTCTACTTAGTACCAGATTTAGGGCTCAAGAAGAAGATCCTCGCAGCAATTCATGATTCACCACGGGCAGGCCATCAGGGGTTTTTTAAAACCTACAAGTGGATCGGAGAGAGGCTCTCATGGAAGGGCCTCAAACATGACGTTATGAGGTACATCAGTGAGTGTGTGACTTGTCAGTAGAACAAGTCAGAGCATACGCTTCCAGCAGGGCTACTTCAACCACTTCCCATTCCAAAACAGAAATGGGAGAGCATATCGATGGACTTCATCATTGGCTTACCCAAGGTCCAGGGTAACGGTTTCATCTATGTAGTAGTCGACAGATTGCCCAAGTTTGCTCACTTATATTCCATACTAATAGAGTAAAACAAAGTTTAGGTAGTCTATTTATTATTCAAAGAGGTATTCAAACTTCATGGGTTGTCGAGGAACATCATCAGTGACAGGGACAGTCAGTTTATTGGGACATTCTGGAGGGATTTGTTTATATTGATGGGTATATAGTTGACACCCAACACCAGCTATCACCCTCGGATAGATGGGAATACTGAGATAGTCAATAAGTGGGTTGAGTGTTATTTGAGGAACTATGTGGGTGGACAACAAAGAACTTGGTTCAGGTGGCTACATCTAGGAGATAATTGCTACAACACCACTTTCCACATGTCCATTGGCATGACACCCTTCTGAGCATTATATGATTATGATACTCCCACTTTGGCAGACTTGGTTTTTGGGGAGAGAAGAGCTCCCAAAGCCAAGGATTGGATCACCGAGAGTTAGGATATTCTCAAGTTTCTAAAAGAGAACCTGCAGATAGCTCAAAATCAACAAAACATGAGTACGGACAGGCACAGGATAGAGCGCATCTTTGAGGTTGGGGATTTGGTTTTCTTGAGACTCCAACCTTACAGGCAATCATCTATGAAGAAGAGTGGGGCTGAGAAGCTCAAGCCCATACTTTATGGAACTTATAGGATCATGTGTCAGGTAGGCGAGGTTGCTTATGAGCTAGAGCTTCCAGAGGGGAGCAAGATTTATAATGTGTTCCACGTATCTTACCTCAAGAAGGCGGTGGGGCAATTCATCAGCACATTAGAGGAGCTTCCCAAATTGGATGAGGAGGGATAGTTGGAGTTGGTTCTGGAGGAGGTATTGGAGTTCAGAGAGTGGAAACTAAGGAGTAGGGTCATCAGAGAGTGTTTGATCAGATGGATAGGACTTCTAGTAGAGGATGCTAATTGGGAGAGCGAGCAGGTGTTGCAACACCCTGGATTGGTATTGCTTGAGGACAAGCAATTTCAGGAAGGGAGGAATGTAATGTCCCTTTCCAAATAGGAGCTCTAGAGAGGTGGCTTAATGGACTAAACAACCCCGTTATACTATAGGCAGGGCCATGCAGGGGTAAACAGGGTTACTAGAGGTCACTTCAATTGACGGTGTTATAATTCGAAAGTGACATTGAGCTAAAAGTGACTAAAAGCACTTTCAAGTCAAAGTGAGCTAAAAATAGAACAGATAAGCTAAAAATAGGTCAAAAATGAATTAGGGTTTTGAGAAGATATAAAGTAAGGGTAAAGAAACCTAATTCGCTATTATGCAGATTTTGACTTATCATTGAGGAGAGAGGCGCATCTCAGGAGAGATATCTCAGTGGATTCCATGAGGAATACACCAATGGCTGATTTTGGTGTTGAGAGACACACCCTAGTCACCGAGGAGATCACAAAAGTCTTCCATCAGTCTTCAACAATAGTTACACAAGTTCCAGTAGCAAGGGCACACTTATTCAAGGTGAGGGTGCAGCTTCTGAGGAGGTTTAGTAAGTCGACTTGTCCCATCCAGGGAGAATCCAGAGATTCCCTTCCGACCCAGTTGAGAGGAAGGAAAGGCACATCTTTTTCTTGATTTCTCATCAGATTCCGACGGAGAAATCATCTGGGGCACATTTTCTAGCTATTGAGGGTGTGACAGTTGGGGAGGACACATTTGGGATTCCCGAGTGATCATCAGATTAGATCCAATGAAATCCTTCCGACCCATTTCTCAGTAGCCTAGGGCGCTTAGTTTGAGATCCTTATCAGTCGATTCCAATGAGGGAATTACTAGGGTGTAGTTTTCAGCAATAGAGGGGGCACATTTCCCCAAGGGGATCCATCTAGGGTCCAGAAACATAAGCAGAGGGTCGATTGTCAGCAGATCAATCACCACGGATGAGAGAGAGAGAAGGGCACACTGATTGGGACAGTTTCCAGGAAAATTCGAGGGGTTTATCCACCAGGGTGAACTTTCCATTCTTGTAGCAGTTGTCGTATGATTTTCCATAGCTCGTAACAGATCTGGCATCTCATCGATTGATCCCATAACCTTCTTCTAATATCGGGTACTATTTTTTTAGTTTTCTTATTGTATTCCGACTAAGATCCTTTTCTCACTGATCTAGCCTAGTGATTTATTTTATTCAGCCGCATTCGACATTGTACTCTGCAGAGATATCATAATATATGGGTTACAATATTTTGTCACATTTACTATTTGTATGCTCATTTATATGTTGTAAACAATTAATTATCCGCATATACATCTAAAATGCATCCAAAAACCCCAGTGTATGAGATCACACAGTAGACATATCATATTAGCAACATTTCCTAGACTAGTTGAGTCAAGAACATTACAATGTGGCTACAACCTTATGCTCACTTTGAGCGTGAATCACGAAGAAAACAAACTTCTCGATCTAAGAGATGACCTTCCTAAATTGCTTGGCAGAGATCAAGGAAATGACAGTAGATGGGACTACCTCCAGTATCATGTATAATTTTATTTCCAAAGTAATAATAACACTACGAGGCCTAGACTCATATACAACATGATGTTTCCATTAATAAGTTTGGCCCAAAATAACATCACAAACTTCAAAGGGGGTGACATAACACAATACCTCATCTTTGAAGGGCTTGATTTCGTAGGCCATGCGACAATGTTGGCTGACGTGGAGATCACTCCCTTGGCGGAGACATCTGATGGTGTACAACAGTGGGTATGGTGTTTTCGAAAGAGCCAACCACTTGATGACCTCCATTGAGATGGGGTTATTTTGGCTACCTCTATCAATGATGAAGTGCAATAGAGTACCCTTCACCCACATGTGTGAATGAAATAGTCACTCACCTTCCTCTAGTTCATCAGGTTCATCGGGTTGGAACTTGGTGGTGGTAGCAACGGTGGAGCTGGGTTATGCATTAATTATCTGTCTCCCTTTTTTCTGGTTCTAATTCAAAGTCGGAGCCTGCATATGATTCAGAGGATTTTTCTTCGGCCACCAATGACTGCTTTGAGCAACATTCAATGGTATTATGGAACTCACACCATTTCCCAGTGTCTTTATTTGTCTTCCCATTGTCCTTCTTTGTTTATGGTTTGGACTGTTTGTTCTAAGGCTTTCCATCCTTGCTCTTCCCTTTTCTCTACGGGTTGGGCCCGCCTTTTCCCTACTTCTGTTGTGAGGGGTTTGCAGTCCCAAACTGTCACGTCTTCTTTTTAAGATTCTACTTGATTTTGTTAGCATATCGATAGGCCATGCCCAAGGAGGATATGTCCAGAAGCTCCATTTTTTCTGGATGTATCTATAGAGACCACTGTGGTATTTGAGAACCATATGTCGCTTAGAGTCTTTGATACCTAGCTTGGTGCGCAAGGTATGGAAGACATTGGTGAACTCTGGCACTGTATGGTCCATTTCTTGTCGCACTGTGGTTCATCTTGTATATAAGTTGTCATAACTTACAGCATGGTAGTATTGTTCCTTAATAACATCCCTGAAAGAACCCCAAATGGGTGCGACTACAAATAATGTAAATCCCTCTGTTTCCTTTTGCTCACAGAAAGTCTCCCACCAATCTTTGACATGGGGGACGACCTTAAGGAGAACAAATGTAGTCATTTCTCTATCTAAAACGTTATGGATAGAAAAATACCCTTCTAGAAGGTTTAACCATTTGTCTACAACATACGCAACTATTTGACCTTCAAATATAGGAATATCAAAATTGATCTGTACATTGAAGGGGGCGGCACCTCCGCTTGAGGAAGACATGTCGCTTGTTGGCAATCGTCAAAGGATTTGTGCAAAATTATCCATCATCTCGTTCCTTTTTCGTGAGAGGGATTCCTCGAGCAATACTTTAAAGGGATGTCCTACCCCATCGTCTCTATTTTCTTCCCCCATGGGCGATTGTCAGATTCGGCGAGGTCGATCTTGCAAAGTCTCAACTGGTTCGAGTCCCAAATTCTTATACCCTGACCTTGTTGGGGACATGTACAGAGAAACACATGAAGAGAAGACTGCTCTGATACCACTAATGTGGATTTATGAGCGAAACTAAATGAAACACATATTTATAACATTAACACAAATATACATAGAACAATAACATATATATAGTGGAACTTAACTTCTATTCAATAAATAAATCTATTGAAACTGTAAAATGTAGAATGAAAACAATCTTGCTCAAATGGTGGTAGCTAATCTATGAGAAGAGATGTGGTGGCTACGTGCACTCGTCTAAGCACATTACAATGAGGCCTCCAGGAATTTTTAGCATCAAGAAGTAAACATAAAACTCTAGACATCCAAAAACCTAACCCTAGAAGATGAAGCGTCAAAAGTCATGTGGGCCTCGATGGGGTAAGTCGGTACATCAACTTCTCGGGGTCATAACTTTTGCATACGATCTTCATTTTAGGCACACGATAGCCCATTGGAAAGTTCTATCCGAGTACTACACATTATGTCATCACACTCTAACTCAATCTATAGTGTGACTATGGTGGGACCAAAAAACGTTGTTTAGGGTATCAAAACAACCCCAAAAATTTAAGACCCGAGAAACTAGAAAAAAAAATGCCAAGATGAAAACTGTAACTGCCAAGATGAAAGAAAAAAAAAGAAACTTCAAATGAGAAATTTTTNACCAAAAATTTAAGACCCGAGAAACTAGAAAAAAAAAATGCCAAGATGAAAACTGTAACTGCCAAGATGAAAGAAAAAAAAAGAAACTTCAAATGAGAAATTTTTTTTAAGGAAAAATAACTTAATAAAAAAACAACAAAAAATAAGGTTAAAAAAATGATTAAATTTTTTTTTTTCAAATTTACATTTCAAACAAACTAAAAAGAAAGAAATTAAAATGAAAAAGTTTGAGAAAAACACAATTTAATTTTTCTTACTTTTAATTAAAAAAAAAATACTTGTCATTACAAGCGGTGTCATTACAGCCCATGTCATTA
>SNQJ01S0000145.1:558662-569482 GCA_010110895.2 Picea sitchensis
TTTTTTTTTTCATTTTTATTTATAAAAAATATATTTTCTTTTTCCATTTTGTAGTTTCGCTTTTATATTTCTATTTTTTTCTTCTTATTTTTACTTAATTTTCCTCTTTCATTTTTTTTTTCCTTTTTATGATTTCATATGTAACAGTGTGGCTTTTATGAAATAAAATTATAAATGTCTTAATTTTAAGCCATCCATACCTCGAAAAAATATGGTGCTACTAATAACACTTATTTTTTATTTGGGGTTGATTAAATTAAGATTATAGTTGTAAGGATATTGAATTTCAAGGCCATGATTTCAAAAAGTCATAATTTTATTCTTGAAACAAAAGAGGGGTGGGGGTGTGCTACTCAAAGGACCTCTTTATGATTCATGGGTTGATTTTAAGATTTTAGTTGCAACGATACCAATTTTTAAGTCTATAGTTTCAAAGTAATTGCAATTTTTAATCTAAAAACATGGTGCTGCTATCAACGCCACTTTTTAATTTAATGGTTGATTTTAAGGTTTCCATTGGTAATATTACAAGGCTATTAATGCCATGGTTGCAAAGGTGGTAATTTTAAGGATGAAGAAAAGAGGTGCAACCAATAGCATCATTTTTCGAAATGAGGATAAAAACCTCTAAACGCAACCTCTTAAAAATGAGAACTCTTGAGGGTTCTCATCAAGTTGGTAATCATGTTTGAAGACTAGATCAACGTCTAAACAATATTGACTCGTGAAAAGAAAAAATGTCATGAAGTGGGATTTGAACTCAAGCAGGGGAGGAAACAAATTTTCCTCTCAGCCTCTCTAGCTACACCCAATTGATGAGAAACTTTTTTTATATAATAATATTTTCACAATTAAAACATAGCTACATTGTGTATGGGGCCTCATGTCCCAATTCAAACCAAGAAACAGATGCATAAAAATAACCAAAAAAACATAATTTATAGACCAAATTAGAACCCCACCCAATTATATAATGTTTAAAGATCATTGAAACATTTAAATACATCTAGGATCGAGCCCTTTAACCCATTAAATACCAAGACCTATGTGTTCTTAAAATACTAGAGCTGAAGGTTGAGCAACAAAGGGAATAGAAACAATGAGTGAGAGCCAACAACCATAGTGTCATTTCCCATTGAAATTTCTAGAGACCATAAACAAGAAAAAACATATGAGAACACACTCAATTGTAAACCATTTTGTGAGAAATGTAGCCAGTTTTTTGAACACCCACCCCTTATAATCACCAAACCATGGAAAAAAGGGGAAGGAACCACATGCATTCAAATTAGAATTAGAAATTACCCCAAATCAATATGGCCAAGGAGTAAGCTTACCCCTAAATCATGCCATGACAATTGGTAAGGCTAGGTCAAGGAAGGAAATATCCATGGAACCACTCAAGTTGCAACAAAAAATGGGAGACCGACCTTTGGTGCATGTGGTGAAAACAAGAGCAACCATCTATCACCCAAAACCATGATAGCTCCATGCCCAAAGAAACTGTGGAATGGTTTGAGTAACCCTATCTTGTGATAATAATTTACATCGCTTGCATATGGTATAATTAGAGAACATATGGAATGATTATAATTGTTGTTTTTATTGCGAACTCACATATGTTGTAATTGTTGTAATTGTTTTCTTTTAGTTTTATTTCAAATGTGTTATGATTCTTTTTTCTATTTTTTTTAGGTAACATATCTTGGGGAAAACCTCTTGATAACTTCCCCTCATTCCAAGGAAGGTACCTGTTTGCACCCAATTCGTCACCTTGTGAGCAAATAAAGGGTGCTTACATGCCCAGTTGGGTCTTGCTGAGCATGACAGCTGTAGAGGAAAGGGTTAGAGAAATAAAAAAAACAAAACTATAAGCAAGAATTAAATTAAAACAAACTAAAACTATGAGCATATGGATAAAGAAATAACAAAGACAACAAGACCAATATCACCAATGTTTTTTGGCTGATCAATTGATGAAACCAAAGCACAATGAAGGAAGGGGACTACGAGTCCCTTCTTTCTCCAATGGAAGGCTCGTGTGCCCTCACAAACTTGCTCTCCTTACAATAAGAAAATGAGAATGATGGTGAAAGAACTCCAAGCACATTCACTCAAGGGAGAGGTGAATGGCTCAATGAAATGGTGCTAATATGTTATTGTCAAGGAGTGAGTCCTTAAAACAATCTAAGCAGCATAACATTACATGAAATTCCTTGAGAAAATGATGTTTCTTCATGGCTTTTTATAGCATAGAATTGGGTGATTATGTAACCCCTTTGAAGTGTGAAGAGGGGCTCTTTAGGGCTCAATTAGGTCTTTGACCAGCCTACCATGCGGATTCAGCTCAGATTTGATGGTCAAATCAGGTTGCGAGCTGGTCCATAAGTGGTTGGGAGGCCGATCAATTCAATAAATGTGTCGTTTAGCAGGTGCACGGATTTTTGCGCTAACAATCGCGCGTCGTGCGCGCATGGTACGTTTCTGTAACACGCATGTGTGCACGCACCAAACTCTTGTAAAGCGCCCTTCAATTTTTTGTTACTTTGTATAGTTTTTGACCCTTTTGCAATGCTGTGAAATTAATCCAGTTCCATGAATGACTTCATTACTGTTTGACGATGCTGAGTTCTTGTCGCCATGTGCGGATGAAATTTCAGTGATAACATATGCCCCCTGGTGGATGAGGTTAGGAGCATACATATAGCCGAAATCCATCAATGTTTCTTTTACTGAGAATGGTGTTGTAAGAGAGAGAAATAGTGAGACCATTCAGAGCGATCTGTTGGAGAAGAAAGGAACCAGTAGAACCCGACCTTCTATAAGGTGCATAACAATATACAACTGTGTACAAACGAGGCGGGCATGCCCCATGCTCGTGTTATGTAACTCTGACAAAATATGACGGAAGTGTTGGTGTAGACCACTGCAGCGCCCTCGGGGGCGGTAATGATAAAGGAAGAAGACAAGTCTGCAAAGGAGCATACTCTGAACAATAGGTAATGATCGTGGTAATAAGCAGCGACGATGATGTGGGCATTGATGGCCCTACCAAGTTCAGAGGTCTTCGGAAAATGATAAAAGAAACTGCAATAGTCGCAAAGTAAGACCCACCATAACATGAGAAAGTGTTGGCGTCGAATGTTATGGGGGCCAATGACAGCAGGGAGCAATGGTGTTTCACCCTGTGTCGTCCGAGATCTCTCATTAAATGAAAAATGAGAATCAAGATACTGTCGCCCTTCTGGAAAAAGTGTGTTGTTGTCGACAAAAGGGGAACGCGACTCCTAGAAGGAAAGGGCTTCATAGAATCTACTGAGGTGAGGAAGTGGCAGAGGTACATGGACGAAGTCAAAAAGTGGGAAGATTCAAGACTGCCCTTGGTTGGAGGGTGTATGAGAGAATGAGTGGTCGCAACCGTGTGACAAGGTCGAGTGTCAGGGGGATGCCAAGACCGAGGGTAAGTTGTGCCATAGGCGGGACAAGGTGAACAAATTCAGAGGGTAAAAGTAAGTGACCGGGGTAGTACTCTGAAGATATGGATGATGCCGGCAAGAGTAGATAAGAAGAAATGCTCCAACAAAGGGTGACATGGGTTGTGTATGGCCAAAAAAGGAAGCAAGTCGCCAACGGGGACGACAAAAGGAAATGACTGAAAATAAAGGTGTTTGTACAATAAATAATGAATAATTTTGGGAAAAATGTACAAATACAGAAACGGGTGCCCTAGTGTGAAACGAGTGCCCCAAGGAGGGCAGAAATTTCTTGGAAAACAGATGAAGGGTGGGGGCCCCATTGGTGAGTTTCTGTATGAGGTAGGTGAAATGAAGATAGGTTCGCAGATGGGCAAACTACTGGTGGATGAAATGGAGGGTTCATGATCCTGCGGAGGTGCAGGTAAAAAGAATAGAACCATAAAGAGATGATCTGGGAGTCCATATGGGAAGCTAGAAAAATGAGGAGAAGAAGTATGTGGTTTGATCCTCAACGTGATGAAAGACTATCAGGACTCCCATCCCTAAAGGGTAAGGAAGAACATCATGAGTGTCAAAAGTGCCAAAAGGTGCTATGAATGGGACAACTCATGTGGGTGAGAATGTTACCGGGTTACAACACCGAAGATGCAAAATGGAGGTGTGGGTACTGCAGAGCCGAGAATGAGGATCCTAAAGGAAATAACAGCGGGTGTGATTGGAAAAGGTAAATGTAGTACAACGGGGGGAAACTACATGCCAGTGCTGAAGATATACCTGAAGGGATGATGTTGATGACCGATGAGCAAGTACCTACGCACATAACAACCAAATACCCAAAGTGAACTATATCTGAAGAGAATCAAAGATATGAGCATGTATTTGAAAAATGTGACTATGTGTGTGCGTACTTGACCGTGATATGAAAAAAAGGGCGCCCCGGGGGCCTAGGATGAAAAGTGACCCAGGGACGGCCGTGATGTAGGTGGCAGAACGTTGATCCCGTGGCTGAAGACGGTTTGAAAAATGGACACCTTGGGCTCCCGGAATGGTGAGTGGAAGTTTGGCAAAAGGCCTATATATAGTTGTAGGGCCCACATTGCCACCTCATTTGTACCTGTTGCTACAGTGACTGGATGAGCAGATTGCAGAGGAGATTTGGAGTTTCAGGGAGCACGAGGTATCCGATCAGTGGTTTGCAAGTATCAGGTTAGTGGTCTGATCATCCTGCATAGAAATAGGTTTCCAATTTTTGGGCAGGGTAGGTACGGGGGGTCGTACAAGAGGTTTGAGGGGGTTTTTTGTAGGGTGTGGGCCCACGTGCGCGGCGATTGTATTTTTGTATGTAAACATTCGGATGATCGGAGAGGCCTTGATATATATATGAGTATACCTATGTTGAGATCCTGATGTTGTCTACATGTATTTTTGTTGATGATGATGATGTCTAGTTTATCTATATGCTGTGACAGGATGTATGAGATGTTCTATGTATGTGTAGCTTGATGTGATATATGTCAATCTAATACAATGTTAGCTACTTCATCTGTTGTTTGATTCAATTTTCGTGGAATATGTGTAAATGTAATGGAATCAAAATGTCGAGATAACAGTCTAACCTGCAGGTATTTGCGAAAGAGGCATGGATCGCGTACACGATAAACATTGTTGAGCTGGAGAACGACTAGTTGAGAGTCGAGGAAGACACTAAGGTGGCGAATATGATGACGTTGGGCGTCGGCTAGGAGGCCAATGACCGCAGTGTATTCGTCTTGGTTGTTGGTTGCTGAGCCCAAACATATGTCGTTTGAATGTAGCATTTCATGTGAGGGTGTGTAGAGAGCCCAAGCAGCCGAAGCGAGGCTTTGTGTCCAACGGATGGCGCCGTCGGCATAACCAATGTGGTAAGCGGGCGGAGGACGCATCTGTTAACAACACAAAGGATAGTTTAGATGAGAGGGTAGGAAAAAAAGATTAAAACAAATGCTAGAAAAGAAAAATAACCTAAAGTAGTCTGACTACGTTTTAAGCATAAAATTTCTTGAGATACAACCCATTGACGGGTTCTTTGAGCAAGAGGCCTTCGGGGGAGGTCAGGATGTATGCGTCTTTGGTGAGGCAATGTTGGATGATGTAAGGGCCATGCCAAAGTGATTCAAATTTGCTGTGGCCAAAGGTATCATGAGCGATATCATAGGCCAAGACGAGGTCGCCTTCGCGGAATGAACGAAGGTTGACATGGCGATCAAAGGTAGCTTTGGATCGTTTTTTAGCTGCCTCGTTGTTCTGTAATGAAGATCGGTGATCTTCATCCAGCGACTCCAAGTTCAGCAAGCGCTGCTCCATTGGAGCAGTGTCAGGTAATAGCTCAATTGCGGTGTGAAGGGTGGGAATTTCGCACTCGACGGGAAGAGTTGCCTCGACCCCATGGACTAAATGAAATGGCGTGAAACCTGTAGTGGTCTTTACTGCTGTTCGATAAGCCCATAGCGCGGAAAATAACATATGATTCCAATTGGTCTTATATTTATTAACCGTGCGCTGTAACATGGTCTTGAGGACTTTGTTCACTGCCTCGACCTGTCCGTTTGACTGGGGGTAATATGGTGAGGCAAACTCGTGAGAGAAGCCTAACCGAGATGAGAGTTCGATGAAGATGTCATTCTCGAAGTGTTTCCCATGATCGGAAACAAGTTGGAGTGGTACGCCAAAACGGGATATGATGTGGTTAAAGAAGAAGCGCGCTGCAGTGTCAGCGGTGTTGTTGAAAGCGGGCATAGCTTCGGCCCATTTGGTGAAGTAATCAACGGCGACAACAATGTATTTGTGACCATTGTTGGAGGGTGGATTACAAGTCATGAAGTCGATGCCCCATTTACAAAAGGGGCCCGCGGTAATGACAAGGTGAAGAAGAGCGGGGGGGGATCAAGCTTTGTTGGCGTAGAGCTGACATTGCTCACATCGTTTCACGGCATGAATGCAATCATGAAACAAGGTAGGCCAAAAGTAATCGGCTCGGATAATCTTCTGAGCCGTGGATATACCCGAAAGGTGGCCCCCACAAGCGACACTATGGCAGTCGTTTAAGACTCTGTCGGCCTCGTCAATAGTCAGGAAACGATGAAGAATGGTGTCGATGCCCCGCCGATATAGGATGTCTCTGATGAGGAGGTAGCGGGGGGCCTGATGGTGAATATGCCGACGATCATCTCGTGATAGATGGTTACCGAAATTTTGAGTTCGTAGGTAGACGAGGAGGTCGCCATACCACGGATCATATGAGGCGATGTAAAAGAGATGTTCGTCGGGAAAGTCGGTGTTGACGGGGGGACTGGTGGTGTCAGAGGGAAGGGTCGTGACAAGTTCGGCGAGAACAAGGGCCTTCTTACTCTTAGGTTTTCAGAACTCGAGGTCGTATTCCTGGAGGATAACGATCCATCGAGCGAATTTTCCGTTGACTTGTCGACGGCTGAGAAAATATTTCATAGGGTTGGAATCTGCGACGACCTTCGTGGTGCGAAGCAGAATGTAATGGCGCAGTTTCTGGACTGCAAGGACAACTGCAAGAGCTAGTTTCTCTTCGTGTTTGTACTTCAAGGGTGGTCCCGAGAGGTTCTTACTAACGTAGTAAATGACGTGTTCACGATAATCATCTCTGAGCTGGATGAGGACGTCGGCTACTGATACAGCTAATGCTGATACGTAGAGGATGTAGTCACGATTATAGGCAGGTGCACTAATTAAAGGTGCATTTGAAAGCGTTGCTTTGAGATCGTCAAACAACTGTTGGGCATAGTCGTCCCAGTGAAAGGGGATGTCGTGACGAAGTAAGCGAAGGAAACCATGTGCACGTATGGCGTAATCTGGAACAAAGTGTCTGAGGAAGTTAGCTTTTCCCTGTAGACTCTGCAGTTGTCGTAAATTTCGAGGAGGTGGAATTTCGGTGATGGCTTTGACTTTGAGGGGGTCCACGGTAATACTGCTTTGGGAAATGATAAAACCGAGGAGGTGCCCGGCGGTGACACAGAACACACACTTGAGGGGGTTCAAGCGGATGTTGTACTGGCGGCACCGTTGAAAGATGATTCGTAAATCATCGAGATGTTGGGTTCGTTTCTTGGACCGAGCTGTGAGGTCGTCCAAGTAGGCGAGGATGATTTCAGCCAGATCATGAAATATGTATGTCATCGCCCGCTAGAAGGTTGCGCCGGCATTTTTTAAGCCGAAAGGCATGACACAGTATGCAAAAGTACCCCACGGGGTAATGAATGCCGATTTATATTGATCGGCTGGGTGGATTTGAATTTGGTTATAGCCAGAGAATCCGTCCATAAAGGAGAGAGCCTCATGGCCAGCGCAATCGTCGATAATTTGATCGATGAACGGCATTGGAAAATTGTCTTTTGGACATGCGTTATTGAGATCACGAAAGTCTGTGCAAACGCGGATGGTGCCCTGTTGTTTTTCTACGGGTACAGGGTTGGAAACCCATGAAGTGTAAGCGATGGGGTAAATAAACCCGGTCGTGCGTAATTTGTCAATTTCGGCTTTGATAGCCGCGGCCTTAGATGGGTGTAGCGGTCGCTGTTTCTGGCGAACTGGTGTGATGTCCGGCCGGGTGTCGATGCGATGTTCGACAATATATGGGTCGAGGCCAGGCATCTCCGTGTATGACCAGGCGAAGATATCCCTGTATTCTTGGAAGAGGGCTTTATATGCGGCAATTTCCTGAGGAGTGCAAGCAGCTCCAATGATGATTTCTTCGACGATGCCCTTTTTAATGGAAATGTCAATTTTGATGGTGGGGGAAATGTTTGCCATATTACCTTCTTCAAAAGTGTCAGGATCAGGAATGGTGTTGTTGAACCAATCGATAGGCCCGGATGGGATAAAATATTTGGTTTCGACCGCGTAAATGGGGTTTTGGTTTGGAGGCATGTGGGCTTCCTGTGGAAGGAAGAGTGCACGATGATGTAGTGCGTCCCAGGGAGAGTTCGGGCGTTGTATCTCTTCCAGTATTTATTCGTCGCATTGGAAATGATGGGAATATAATGGATCGTGAGGAGTGATCTCAGTGACAGTGTGATTTCCCCCTGCTGAAGAAACAGAGGGGGTAATGCTAGGAGATGATGAGGGTTCACTCGACATAAACCATATGTTGAAATATTGAGGGGTACCCATGGTGGTTGGATGGAGAATCTCCGCAGGGGAATGAGCAGGAGAGTTGGGGGGGTTGCGGGGTAAATCCTCATAGATGTCATGTAAGAACCATGGAGGCGTTGGGAGTGCCTCGGGTTCTGTAGAAATGATATGGAGATCCTCGAGTGACGAAGGAATGTCAATTACCGCCGCTGTGGGTTGGTGACGCAGGGTCAATTGACGTTGCCTGTATGCGAGGATCATCGGACACTGGTATGTAAAGTGAGTCAATGAATCGCAGAGAGAGAAAGGGCATCTCATACGTTCATTGACTGTAGTGGTGACATAGCGAATGTCCGTGATGTTGGATGAGGACGTAGCAGGGCGTGGGTTGTTCTGGATGTTCTGGCGTACCGCCGCTAATGTCTACCGAAAGCGTGGCAGTGTTGGGCAATGATGGGTGTAGTGGCCATACTCAGAACAGATAGCACACACGAATTTGGTCCTCAACCCTTTACTACTGGAAGGTTGGGTGGTAGTGGTACTAGCAGTAGTGACGGGTGTGGTGATAGTTTGATTGAGGGGAATCAAATTCCGTAATTCCGGTAGTGATGGGTAGTTGTTGGTTTGGTGTCCCTCCTTCTCACAAAGTGCGCAAGGTGGTGGGATGCGTGGAGGAAGTGGAGTTGTGGGCTCTTTCTTCTTTCTCCTGCCCCCAGCTGTAGTAGGGGGGGTAGGAAGTATGGGGGTAGTGGGGGTAAGGATGGGAATCGTCATGGGGAGACCTTCCTGTGGGGGAAGGGATGGGCGAGGGACCATCTCAGGTGGATGTAAATACCACACTGGGATTTCTAACACCATATTGGGTAGTGTAACACTTACCCGGTAGCATCAATATAGTCATCTAGACTATTTCATGACTAGATCATGAGCATCACCATCACCATCAACTACATCATCTCTCAAAACCATACTTCATCTGAGTAGTTGGATATGATGTTGGATAAGTCACTCTCACCATAGAGTGATGCACGAGGAGTAAAAGATCTGAATTGTTTTCCTTCTGGAAAATCTATGTTCATCATTCATCTGAATGATCATTATCTCCAGTAAACTGTTGATAGTCTTCAAGACAATTAGAACAAGGATAGAACACACCTGTGTCTATTCATAGTAGTGCATAACTACAATCCAGTGGTTAACTACCACATCAAGTAACACACAAGTACTTGATCAACAATGTAATGTTGCGAACGGTGAAACATATTTACCACAATAGTCCTCATCTACTGTCATATAGTCTTCATAACAAACATCTGAGAGAATCCTGCATAGAACCAATGTTATGATAAAAACTGTATCATCTAGGCCAATCTTTCACTCACATCTGTGAGATCTGAAAGAATGTATGCCACCACAGTAGTCTTCTTCTGCATAGAAACAATGTTATGATAAAAACTGAATCATCTGGGCCAATGTTTCACTCATGTCTGTGAGATCTGAAAGAGTGTCTTCCCTCAATATAGAATATCAACAATAATCATCTGGGCCAATATTTCACTCACGTATGTGAGATCTTAAATAATGTTTGCCCTCAATATAGAACATCAATAATAATCATCTGGGCCAATCTTTCACTCACATCTGTGAGGTCTAAAAGAATGTTTGCCCTCAACATAGAATATCAATAATGGGCTATCTGCCCCATTCTTCTCAACCAAGGAAGAAGGATTGTTTCTGATTTATGAACCTTGAACATTTCCCACCCTGGGCCATTCTTCTGACACTAAACAATGTGTAACCTAGAAAGAATGAGTCTGCCCTCAAGAAATGTTTGGACCATTCCTTACCCTAGGCCATTCCTCCGACACTAAACAAAGTGTAACCTGGAGGGAATGAGTATGCCCTAAGGAATGACTGTCCTGGGATATTCCCCACCCTGGGCCATTCTTCCAACACTAAACAAAGTGTAACCTGGAGAGAATGAGTCTGCCCTCGAGGAATAACTGACCCTGATTGATGAGCCTGGACTACTCCCCACCCTGGGCCATTCCTCCGACACTAAACAAAGTGTAACATGGAGAGAATGAGTCTGCCCTTGAGGAATAACTTTCCGGACCATTCCCCACCCTGGGCCATTCCTCTGACACTAAACAAAGTGTAACCTGGAGAGAATGAGTCTGCCCTCGAGGAATGTTTGTCCTGCAT
>SNQJ01S0000145.1:575256-625719 GCA_010110895.2 Picea sitchensis
GTGTGTGTGTGTGTGTGTGTGTGTGTGTGTGTGTGTGTGTGTGTGTGTTTTCTTTCTAAATATTTAATGCTAACAGGTCATCATGTAGGCACCGTCTAAGTTGTCATTGATGCGCACAAGGCTCGATAAGTTCTACCATTAATGCAATTTTTGTGAAGGATTTTCTTATCCCTTCCTAGTCTTAATTTCAAATGCCATGGAACGTCATTCGCACACCGCCAACTTGCTTCCTTCATGAAACCTCCAATCTCTTCCCAGTCTTAATTTCAAATACCATGGAATGTCATTCACACGCCGCCAACTAAGCATGCAATAATTAATCTTTACTTCTAACAAGTCACCATACAACACACATAGATATTGTCTTTAATAAGGATATTTTCCATTCGCATGCATTGAAGCAATGTTTCTGGGGGATTTTATTGTCCCCTCCATTTCTTCATTTCAAGCAGCGTCTGGAGAAAACTAACGTTTTCATAAACTACTGGGAGTAGCTCCACAACAGTTTTTTAGAGATACAGTGAACATCTTCCTCACGAGCTTCCCGTGCAGAAGAAGGGAAAAAGAATTGTAGGGGAGGCGGAGCAACCCAAAATTTACAGTGAAACATGGATCTTGACGTTGATCTGGAAAGCATATTTTGCAACCTTGATCAGCCCGGAGATGCAATTTAGCATGCATGATCAATGGATATGGTTGATACCAAATTTTTTTATGAAGATGAATCCTTCGTATTCTAGAGTGTTGTTTTTGAAACCGAATCAAAAAAAATAATCATTGAAAAAATAGATGTAAAAAATAAGAAAAGAAAACATCGTTCAGAACTTGACCTTGCCAATATGTAGGCATCCAAAATCTCTCAACTTCGCATGGCAACCGGATATGCTCTTCATGATTCCATTGGAGTCATTGAAGCCAAAAATGTCAGACTAAAGAATCGGATTAAGGAATTAGAGGAAGCTTTGTTTCCTATGCCATTGCTTGGCAGTTCTTTGGAAATAGCCATGCCTACGACTATGTGCACCCCTCCAACAAATATAAAAGGTTCCTACAGATTCCTCGCATCCTGTAGAGGATATGTGGAGAAAAATATCAACAAAAGAATGGAACTGATTACTAAGGCCTAGGAAACATCACAGAATATGGATTCCCTGGGGAGTAGGGCACATAACTTGCTCCTACTTCTGCAGATGGATTTAAAAAATGAAGAAAATTTCTATTTGCAAACGGTCATCCCTTTTGCCTTTCATGTCAACAACATGCCAGAGATGAGAATAAGACAACATGATCTCCCGTCTAAAAAATGGATCACTCAATTAAAAGGATTATGGAAAGAGAAAGTGAAGAACCTGTATCTCATCGTCCAATCATGTGAGCAAGCACTATCAAAGAAAGAAACATTATTCACAAATCTCACCAAAATAGACTTAGCAGGAAAGACAAATGGCTTCTAGGATCCCAGCTTAATCCTCAACTCGTTGGCGTTAACCAAGCAAGCTTTCGATAAACAAGTTGATAATTTGAAGGCCCTGTCTTTAGAAATTTTTTATAGGATTCTTGAATATCATGAAGAAGAGGTGGACAACTGGCTAGTCCAGTATTCGGTACATAATGGAGACATTCATGAAGCTCTGTGTAAACTTTCAATTGATCTAATGGAATTAAAAAATGAATTTTTCAACATTAAAATCCACAATGACATCAACGTCGCCCCCTTGAGAAGATATATTGAAGAGAACTTGAAGTGGCTCGCCGACGAAATCCAACAAGGAAATGCATAAATCTTTTGTTTATCAATTCAGTTATTCAAGCGGGTCGCCCACAAAAACCAACAGGGAAAGGTATGACCAAGAAAACACCAAAATTACTTATACGTACCATCCATGTAAGTGTATACTGATAGTCCTTTCTTTATCAATCCAGTTATTCCACCTTTTCTGAGTAGAAATCTATAGCCAAAAATTGATATTCTCGTTTCTACTTTTCAGGTACATTCTACCGTGTCCAACTTCTTCTTTCCACAGTCCTATTTCTTGTACATATTTTTGTTATGGTCTGTTGGAGCCCCAATCCTAGTCTATATGACAAACGCATTTACATTTCTAGGGATATGTAACAAAGTATTATTTTTTCATATATTCTGAATAAAACTATTCTTTTGTCTCCTTATATATTTATGTGTTCCTAGATTTTTATCTTTAGCTATGCTGAATGTAAATTCATTCTATTTATTTTATCTCAATTCTCTTTTTTTCTTATGCATATTTTCTCCGGCTTGGTCATTTTCAAAATAAAGTATGACATAAATCACTCACTCAAATTTGAGATATCATATTTCACACACACACATATGTGTGTGTGTGTTTCTTTAAATTTCCAGGAATATGTAACATGTTTCATTATTTTTTATATAAATGTCATAAAATTGTGTTCACTACTTTTTTTGTACTCGAACGTATAGAGAGTATGTCATTTCCTGCATCTTTACCACCTGTCCTTCATACTATTTGCCACAAAGGCCCTTAAAATTAAAATAGTTTGCTTTTCAATTTGTATATCATAGAACTGTGGGTGCTCTTTGTAGGCCATGGAACAACAGACACCCAATTTTCAGCCTGCCATCTCGACAACCCGCAATCCAAAAACTTCTTAAGTATGGAATGAGGGCTCTATGCATGCTCTATAAAATCTCATCCCCATACTTTATAAAAGTACATATTTTGTATGTATAAAAGTAAATATCTACTTTAAAAAACTACGTATTTTCTATGTATAATTTATGCTCTCCAGGAACCTATAATTTAATACATTTCAATTTCTTGTATCCACGAGCCCCTGTTTTAAATAAAACTAATTCATGAATGTTATTTATTTGGTCATTTTGTCCACTGCCCTATGTAACAGACATTGGTACTGTTGGAGTTACTTCACACAAACCTAGGATTTCTTTTTCCTAAGGTTTTTACTTGTTTATTAGTCATAATTAGTCATTATCCAGTCTCCTATATTTTAGGAGAGAATATTCCACCTGAAGAATATTCTCTTTCAGTTCACACTTCAGTTTGACTAGTTGAGTTGAGTTTAGATGTTGCATTAGGATCATCACCATGCAACATTGGGATCATCACCATGCTAATTCGACCTTTCCTTGGTATCATCACCAAAGTGGCACATTAACCTTGATTCCTTGAGTTAACTCCTCACTACTTTCTGTTCAGTCAGTTAACTAAAGACTAGTTGACTAGTTAACTCAACTAGGTGGCAGTTCACTCCCGTAACTGCCTGAGAGACTAGAATAGGCGGAAGTTCACTCCCATAATTGTTGGTGTGTGTCCAGATCACTCTAGACCACCACTATGGCAACTTGGTTCACCTCAATTCAAACTCATTGAGTTATACAGAGTATATCATGTGTAAATTACTCATTATTAACAACGGTTAATGAGAATTCTTCCATTCTTTTTCTCCTTCTTCTTCTTTTTCCAATTCTCTCTGCAAATGTGTGTATTATTATTTAGCTAGATCTATTTTGTGTAGGTTCAACACATTTACATGGTATCAGCACCGATGGAGTGCCAAGCAAAATCTACACCAAAAAAAAAATGCAAGTACAAAAGATGGAAGACAACGGAAATATGGAATTCCAAAAGAAATTCATTCTTACAACTTACAACTATTTTGCATGGAAGGATAAAATAGCCATAGATATCTGATCTAGAGGGTTGTATAGGTTAACTATGAATACAGATACAGAAACGACATCAGCCATAGAAAAATCCAAGTACTTAAATCGCATGGATGAGGCACTCGGAACAATTTGCAATCTTATTTCTCCCGATCTCCTTTTTCATATATCTTCATGTAAGACTCCCAATGAAGCTTGGAGCATCTTGGGAGGGCTCTTTGGAAAACATGATGAGATGAGGGGACACATGTTGGAGTTGGATGCTCACATTGGATCCAAAAATCTTTGAGAATATCCAAGATTTCTTCACAAAATTCAAGGATTTATTGTCGCAACTCAAATCTTGCGGGGTTGATAAATCTAAGGAGGAGAAACAAATGGTTCTCTCCATTCTCTCCAAGCTTGGTCCTGAATTCTTAGTATTCATATCTACATTCCATACTATCAGATTCACCACTGCAGCCACCTGGAAGATGCCTTCTCTTGAGGACTTTATCGAATCCTTGACACAAGAGAAAACCAAGCTCATCAACATGGGTGCAATCAAAGGCCCAAGGGCACATGCACTCACTATGCATGATGGAAGCCAAAAATATCAGAAATATAAAGATAAATATAAGTGGAAATATCATGCACATATGAAGCAGGAAGGGTACACAAAACCCTTCACCGATGCCTCCGGATCCAAAGGAGAAAAGGGAAGAAAAGGAGAGAAATGCACATACTGTCACAAAGGATTCCATTCGGAATATGCATGCATGAAAAAAAAAAAGATCTGATGTCTCAGATACTTCATCAAAACAACCTTGGAGATCGCATCCCCAAGGGTGCAAAGAAGAAGAAGCCAGAAGATCTGAATTCCAAGAAAGGCAATTCTAACCATGCCTTGATTGCCATCAACTCCTCTCTCAATGCTTGGATCGTAGATTCAGGAGAATCACATCACATGGTTGCCTCAGAAGAAGTATATTCTTCTTTGGATGCATGCAAAGGTCCTCCTATTCTGATGGGGGACAAATCTTATGTCGAAGTCACTGGCAAAGGAAGGATTGAACTCACCAATGGAAGCTTCAAGAACGTGTTGCATGTTCCCAATCTTTCTATCAACCTTCTCTCCATGTATCAGATGAAGAATTCTGGCACCAGAAAGAAATTCATATTCACACCAAATTCCATGGACATATACGACATGCAAACCAACTCCAGGGTTACTACCAGTGAGGTAAATCATCAGTCTAGATTGTATACATTTTCTAAATTCATTGAACCTGATTATGCTTTACTGCTTACTCATGTTGATGAAAGTAGTAGAATATGGCACGAAAGGTTTGGACATTTGAATTTCAGATACATGCAACAACTTAGCAAGCACAGATTAGTTGATGGTCTACTAGACATCCTCTTCTCCAAGGAAGTATGTGAGGGATGTGTTCTCGGAAAACACCCTCAAGAGAAATTCATCAAAGGAAAGTCTTAGCGAGCCTTCACACCTTTAGATTTGATCCACAGTGACTTCATGGGTCTTTTTCCGCATCCATCGATCAACAAAGCGAGGTTTGTTCTCATTTTTGTTGATGATTTCTCATGTTTTACTTGGATCTACTTTCTCAGGAAAAAATCCAAGGTCTTTCAACATCTCAAAGATTTCAAAGCTTTGGTTGAGACACAGTTTGGAAAGAATATCAAAGTCCTCCAAAATGATAACGGGGGAGAGTATGTGAATCATGAGATTCATAACATTTTCCATGAGGTAGGGATTCAGTTGCAGCATACAGTTCCCTACACTCCGCAGCAAAACAGAGTTGCTGAGCGGAAAAACATATCTCTAAAGGAGATGGCATCTTGCATGTTGCATGCAAAGTCACTACCACAGAGACTATGAGCCGAAGAACTTAACTGTGAAACATACATCCAAAAAAGATCTCCTCATAGATTTGTCAAGAATAAGACCCCCTACGAGGCTTGGAGCGGCCTCAAACCGGAAGTGACCCACTTTCATATTTTTGGTTCACATGCATGGGCCAGGATTCCCTCTGAAAAGAGGAAGGCACTTGATCCACAGAGCACTAAGTGCATTTTTGTTTGATACCCCGACAGTGTGAATGGATATCAACTTATTGATCTTTCCTCGGACTGGCTCATCATTGAGCATAGTGTCCAATTCGAGGAAAGTGTCTTGCATGTACCTCACCAGCCGCATGCAGACACCTTCACTCTTCCACCTACTCGAGATGATGAGCATGCACATGTTGACTCTTCTTCATATGAGAGTTCTAATTTAGAGGACTCAGAGGATTCAGATTCATATTCAGAGTCAATATAGTTAGATGTAGAGTCAAAGCATCTAGATGCAGTTGCAGAGTCAAAGAAGAGGCCCAAGTGGGCACATACTACTCTTCAGAATGCAGGGGATCTCGTTGGTGATCCAGCCAATACCAGGAGGAATCAATATGATTTCAAGGAGCCTCCTGTCGCACTCACTGCCACTGAACCATTTCCTTCCAGGCATCTTTTCTTGGTTCAATCTTTAGATCCACATTCTTATGGAGAGACTGCTAGAAATCCCTTTTGGGAATCCTCCATGTAGGAAGAGTACAACTCCCTCCTCAAGAACCAGACTTGGGATCTAGTTCCCCTTCCTTCTGAGAGGAAACTTGTCAGATGCAGATGGGTCTACAAGACCAAGAGCACAACGGATGGACAGATCAGCAGATGCAAATACAGGCTTGTCTCCAAAGGCTTTCAGCAGGTTCATGGTATTGACTATGATGAGACCTTCACTCCAGTAGCGAAGATGGATTCCATACGATTAGCACTTGCAATTGTGGAAACCAAGGGATGGGAAGTCCATCAGATCGACATGAAGAATGAATTTCTTCATGGTGATCTCTCTTAGGAGATCTACATGGAGCAGCACCAGGGATTTATGCAGGACTCATCTTTGGTCTGTCGACTGAAGAAGTCACTTTATGGCCTCAAGCAGGCTCCGAGGGCATGGTATGCCAAGATGGACTCCTACATGTTGTCACAGAACTTTGTACGTTGTAAATCAGACATGAATGTATACATGCTCAGGACGGATGATTCACTTCTACTTTTAGTTATGTATGTCAATGATTTGTTGATCACCGGTTGCTCGACTTCAGTGATTGCTACAGTCAAGAGGATTCTTCATGACAGGTTTTTGATGACGGACATGGGTCCACTATACTTCTTCCTTGGACTTGAGATTAGTCAGGATGCATCAGGCACCAAATTGTCTCAAGCCAAGTATGCACGAGATCTCTTTGAGAGATTTCACATGACAGACTGCAAGTCTTCTCTGACTCCTTTCCTATCAGGAGTCAAACTTGAGGATGGCGGGGAGACTCCACTGGTTGACAGCACACTGTACAGATAGCTAGTGGGGAGCTTGTTGTATCTCACACACTCCAAACCAGACCTCTCATATGCAGCAGGATCAGTTTCCAGGTTCATACAGGAGTCACATGAGCTACATTGGAAAGCTGCAAAGTGTATCCTTTGATACGTACAGGGCACCATCACCTTTGGGATTCATTATGCAACAGACTCTACATTAGATCTCATTGGGTTTACTGATTCTAACTAGGCTTGCGATAACATTGATTGCCATTCCACATCTGTTACTCACTCAGTTTTGGTTATGGGCCTATCGGTTAGTCGAGCAAGAAGCAAGCTCCCATTGCTCTATCTTCAGCCGAGGCAGAGTACAGATGGGTAGTTAACATAACCATTCAAGCTATGTGGCTACAACATTTTCTCACTGAGTTGGCATTCAGTTTCATCGGTTGATCGTCATCTGGTGTGACAACCAGAGTACTCTAAAGTTCTACAGAGATCCAGTTTAGAGGCAGTGGATGAAGCACATTGAAATCCACATGCACTACATCTGGGACTTAGTACATGAGCAGATCATCGACTTATAGTTATGTCCTTTAGCAGAATAGACGACATATATTTTCACCAAGACCTTCAACTAGCAGAAATTCCATTCTCTGCGAGGTCGTCTTGGAGTGAAGGACACAGTTGCCTAGCAACTGTAGTTCTTTTTTTCTTTTTTTTTACATACATTGTACCTTGATGGGGGGGTTTTCCCATGAGGTTTTCCCTCTTTCCTCACTTTATTTTCAATGTATATTTTGTACTTGGGTACCTAACATGGCCTCGTTGCCGGAACCCAATCTTTATTTTCACCATAGTGATGTTCAGGGGGGATGTTGAAGTTACTTCACACACACCTAGGATTTCTTTTTCCTAAGGTTTTTATTTGTTTATTAGTCATTATCATGTCTCCTATATTTTAGGAGAGAATATTCCACCTGAAGAATATTCTCTTTTAGTTCACACTTCAGTTTGACTAGTTGAGTTGAGTTTAGATGTTGCATTGGGATCATCACCATGCTAATTTGACCTTGCCTTGGTATCATCACCAAAGTGGCGCATTAGCCTTGATTCCTTGAGTTAACTCCTCGCTACTTTCTGTTCAGTCAGTTAATTGAAGACTAGTTGACTAGTTAACTCAACTAGGTGGCAGTTCACTCCTGTAACTGCTTGAGAGACTAGAATAGGTGGAAGTTCACTCCCGTAACTGTTGGTGTGTGTCCAGATTACTCTAGACCACCACTATGGTGAATTGGTTCACCTCAAGTCGAACTCATTGAGTTATACAAAGTATATCATGTGTAAATTATTCATTATTCACAACGGTTAATGAGAATTCTTCCATTCTTTCTCTCCTTCTTCTTCTTTTTCCAATTCTCTTTGCAAATGTGTGTATTATTGTTTAGCTAGATCTATTTTGTGCAAGTTCAACACATTTACAGGTACTATATTTTTTGTTCTTTTGTCCACCACTGTATGTAAAACCTATGTAAAGAAAACTAGTTCGCGAATGCTAAATTTTTGGGACACGAGCCCCTTAAAATTCAAATAGTCCGAAGGTCCCATTTTCAATTTGTATATCACAGAACTCTCGGTGCTATTTGTAGGACATGGAACAACAGAAGCCCAATTTTCAGGTCCCTAGCCCGAGAACCCACGATCCAAAAACTGGCTAAGTATGGAATGAGAGTTTCATCCATGCTCTAATTCGGGAATGCTAGTTTTTTTCTGCTTTTATGTGTTCCTAGATTTTATCTTCAGCTATGTTGAATGTGAATTCATTATGTTTATTTTATCTCAATTCTTTTTTTTTTGATGCATATTTTCTCCTGCCTGGTCATTTTCAAAATTATGTATGACATAAATCACTCACTCAAATTTGAGATATCATATTTCACACATGTGTGTGTGTGTGTGTGTGTGTGTGTGTTTCTTTAAATTTCCAGGAATATGTAACACGTTTTATTATTTTTTTATATAAATGTCATAAAATTGTGTTCACTACTTTCTTTCTACTCAAACATATAGAGAGTATGTTATTTCTTGCATCTTTACCACCTGTCCTTCATATTGTTTTCCACAAAGGCCCTTAAAATTAAAATAGTCTACAAGCCCGCTTGTCAATTTGTATATCACGTAACTCTGGGTGCTCTTTGTAGGCCATGGAACAACAGAGGCCCAATTTCCAGCCCGAGAACCCACGATACAAAAACTGCCTAAGTATGGAATCAGGCCTCCGTGCAAGTATGGAATGAGGGCTTCGTGCTTGCTCTATAAAATCACATCCCCATACTTTACAAAAGTACATATTCTGTATGTATAAAAGTAAATATCTACTTTAAAAAATTATGTATTTGCTATGTATAGTTTATGGTCTCCATGAACCTATAATTTCATAAATTTCAATTTCTTGTGTCAAGGAGCCCCTGTTTTAAAGAAAACTAATTCAGGAATGCTATTTATTTGGTCCTTTTTTCCACCGCCCTATGTAACAGACATTGGTACTATACTTTTTGTCCTTTTCTCCACTAGCTTATGTAAAACCTATGTAAAGAAAACTAATTCGTGAATGCTAAATTTTTTGGACACGAGCCCCTTAAAATTCAAACAGTCCGCAAGTCTGATTGTCAATTTGTATATCGTGGAACTTATGGTGCTATTTGTAGGACACGGAACAACAAAAGCCTGATTTTCAGGTCCCCAGCCCGAGAACCCACGATCCAAAAACTGGCTAAGTCAAGAACTCGCTCTCTTAAAGAAAACTAATCCAGGAATGCTATTTTTTTCATACTTTTGTCCACCAGCCTATGTAACAGACATCCGTACTAATTTTTTTTCTTTTTTGTCCACCAGCATATGTAAAAAGGAAAACTAATTCAGGAATGCTAAACTTGTTCGACATGAGGCCCTTCAAATTCAAATAGTCCGCAAGTCTGATTGTCAATTTGTATATCGCAGAACTCTAGGTGCTATTTGTAGGCCACGGAACAACAGAAGCCCAATTTTCAGCCTGAGAACTCGTGATGCAAAAATTCAAATAGTCTGCAAGACAGCTTGTCAATTTGTATATCATGGAACTCTCGGTGCTATTTATAGGGCACGAAACAATAGAAGCCCAATTTTCAGCCCACCACCTCGACAACCCGGAATGAAGCTTTCGTGCATGCTCTATATATCTACTTAATCAAATTACATATTTGATTTTTGTAGGCCACGAAACAACAGAAGCCCAATTTTCAGCCCGAGAATCCACGATCCAAAAATTCAAATAGTCCGCAAGACCGCTTGTCAATTTGTATATCACGGAACTCTCGGTGTTATTTGTAGGGAACGGAACAACAGAGGCCCAATTTTCAGCCCACCACCCCGACAACCCGAAATGAATCTTTTGTGCATGCTCTATATATCTACTTAATCAAATTACATATTTCATATGTATAATTTCTCCTGTCCACGAACCTATAATTTCATATATTTCAATTTCTTCTATCCAGGAGCCCTTGTTTTAAAGAAAACTAATTTGGTATTGCTAGTTTTTTTATGCTTTTGTCCACGAACCTATGTTACATATGTTGGCCCTTAAATCTCAAATAGTCCACAAATCCGATTGTCAATTTGTATGTCGTGGAACTCTGGGTACTATTTGTAGTGCATAGAACAACACAAGCCCAATTTTCAGTGTGCTCTATATATCTACTTAATCAAATTACATATTTGGTATGTATAATTTATGCTGTCCAGGAACCTATAATTTCAGGATTTTCAATTTCCTATTTTCAGGAGCCCTTCTTTTAAAGAAAACTACTTCGGGAATGCTAGTTTTTTTGTAACATATGTACGCCCTTAAATTTCAAATAGTGCACAACTCCAATTTTCAATTTGTATGTCGCAAAACTCTGGGTGCTATTTGTAGGGCACGGAACAACAGAGCCCAATTTTCAACGCGCCATCCCGAGAACCCATGATCTAAAAAACTACCAAGTATGGAATCTCTTTCCCATACTTTATAAAAGTACATATTTCATATCTATAAAAGTAAATATCTACTTTATAAAATTACAAATTTCATATGTATAATTTATGTAGTCTAGGAACCTATAACTTGATAAATTTCAATTTCTTTTGTATCCACCAACCCTTGTTTTAAAGAAAACTAATTCACGAATGTGAATTCTTTTGCGTTTCCATGTAATTCAACTTCCTGCCCACGTGTCTGTACTCGGTCGCATTTATTCCCATTCCAACCTGGCAGGGACTACGCTTCCATGCAGCACTTGTTTAAAGGTCTCATTTATTTCTTTTATGTAAACTTGGTTGAATAAGGATTGATTTGCTTGAGTTTATGGAAATTGTAGAAAACCCTCCAAGAGAAGTTGATGGGATGATAAATATATGAATTTTTTCATTATTACAAGGTGGAAATTTGTTAAAAGCACCTGGAAACTCTCTTTCTTAATGATTTTGATAGATATATCGAGTAGTGTGAATGATGCTAAGGGTTGTTATAGTAATAATGATAGTGGTGATTGTTGAACCTAATAACTTCTTCTTTCTTTTTCATTACTCTGCATTTATATTTTTTCCAAGTATTTTTCCCTGTCATAATTTTTATTATCATATCTTACCTCCATGACTTATGTTGTTTCATACTTATGTCATTTTGTTATATTCACAGGTTGGAGGACTTGCAGACTCACGGTCTATCACTTTTCCTCTGTGAGCCTCTTTTCAACACTTAGTTTATTTTCATTCGTGGACTCGCGATTTCTTTTCTTTTGTGTCTCCCGTCTTCACAAGTTCGTCAGACATATATCGATACTTAGCCATTTTGGTTATCACAGTAGACTCATAGACTTGCATTCTCATTTCAAATCTTCCACTCTTCCATCCCGTCGTGACGTGTCCTTTCTCTTTCACAATTATTGAGTCATATTAAATGCTAATTCTATGAACTCAATTGCTAAATTGAATTTTGAAAAGGTGGTTATTAATGATGTTTCTATCAAGGAAAATCACATTTATTTCGGGTTAATTCCCTCATCAAGGATCTAATGTAAAATTTATTTCATTGTTCTAAGTGGTATTACAGAGAAAGTCTATAAATATGTTGAAGACGGCCGAAAGAAAACAACATTTATGTCGGGATACCTTGAACCTATTCGCCAGAGAAGATCATAATTACCACAGGTCGAGGTCATATTGGTATTATTCAACGTTACCAAATAACGATAATAATAAGGTTTGGACATCAGGAATAGCTCTCATTGGTTGTGTCCCGAGTGCAAATATATTGTCACTTGGTGCATTGATAAATTCATCCAGAATAGAAGAACCATGCCACTACAAAGCAACTCCCTTTTTTCATTAGCACCTTCAGTTTAAACAAAAATGTTAAAGTTACCAGATCCGAACTTAACATACAAAAGAGAAGAATCTAGAAACTTTCTTAGAGGGAAAAATAATGGAATGAAGCTCCTGCAGAAATATTTACAAGATCGTACTACAATGTTGGAAGACTTATCCAGAATCCATATTAGTTATTTAAAGGATCTTTATCGAGAAATTGCTTGGTTATTTACTAGAGTTATTGGTATGATTCTAAGACAAATTTTCCCTGACTAGCCCTATATATTTTACATTTTACAGTTCATGAGAATGTCGTCTTTGATTGGGCGAAGGTCATATCGAATGGAATTTTTTCACAGTTAATGAATTTCAGAAGTGAGAAAAAATTATATATGGCATCTTATCTGATATTTTCTATCACACACTGTCATATTTTTAAAGGTTTGAGTGTTGGAAAAAGGGTAAACTCAAAAATTGACCATGTGACTATGTGGTATCAAGCTATCTGGAGGCAAAAAGTTATCCACTGTTTTTATGAATTTTATAATGATTTTGTGTCTAAATTTAATAAATTACTATTTAGAGAAGATGCTTTTGGGTTTTCATTGAAAGCATCTAGATTTTTGAATAAAAAGGGAATTCTAGAGAAAATGGATAATTACAACATCATTAGGATTTTATATTCTCATGAAAATCCTATATTTCTTCCTTATTGTGTGTCGGACAAATTATTTATCATAGAGGTGATGAGCCAATGTAAGTTTTGGTTTCATGCTTTTTATGAAAGAAGGAAAAAATAGTTTATTCCTCTGCCTTGGAGAGTTGGTGAAATTTTGTTGAGGGGAATTTCCAAAATTAATGAATATGCCTCGTACTTTGAAAAATTTAATTTGAATTTTGCAGAAGAAATAAAATGGTTTGACCCTAAACATTTTTTTTATAATCACATGGTATCTGTCAGGATCAGCCCCACATTGATCAATACAATCACATTTGGGGAGGAAGAGGGCGATAGTCATGATCCTCCTGTTCAAAGTGTTGATAAAAATTATGGAAACATAGAGAAAATTGTGAGCACTACTGAAATTCATAAGAAAAGAGGGAAACCCTCAAGTCAAAGAAACGCCCAGTCACCCACTGTTTCTTAGAGAAGTATTTTGCCTAAAATAAATTCTCAGTCTACATTAACCAAACAAATAAAACCCTCAACCAATAATTCAGGTGATGATGGAGAAATAAATTCCCCTCAAGGAAGTCTATAAAACCCCCATAAATTACAAGTGAAAAGGAAAAGGTTTGATTCTCAACAAGAGGGAGAAGAAAAAAAAAACGTACCTGAAGATGATATTTCACTTGATGATACATGGACTTAGATGTTGATATTGAAAATATCTGGTTTCCAGATGATGAAGAATGCCCCCAAGAAAATGTGCAATCCATTGCATTGGTTGTTCAAGATGAAGTTTTCTCTGACTCGGAGACCTTTTCTGTACAAAATGTTTTATTTGATAGGTTTTCAAACAAAATGACCTTTGAAAGAACCTCGAAGAATAAGAAGGGAAAGTCACGGTCCACCATTGATACTAAAAATGTGTTTCCATCGAAATTATCCTCAATTCATAGGATCACAGGGGATGCATTGGATGTTTCAATAACTAATATGGAGGAGGAAAATCCCAGGCTTAAGAAGAGAGTCAAAGAATTGAAAGAAAATCTCATGCCCCCACCTATATTGGCTACCCTAGTTGCCATGATACAACATGACAGAACTCTTCAGGGAACTCCAAAGTCAAATCTGAGATTAAAAGGAATTTCAAGATTAATCATTGTTACTCGTCACTTTGTTGAAGCGAATATAAAGAAGAGAATGTCTCTTATTCTAGATTTATGGAACTTGGTAAAACAAATTCCTCTCCTGGGCTCAGAATTCAAAACACTAAAGAATATTTAACTTTATATTTGAAGAATGATGAGGGATACTTCATAGATGGAGTTGCTATGTTTATAGAAAAAGTCTTGGAAATGACGGATCATACAAGAAAACAAGAATATTTTCCCTCCCGGAACCATATGAAACAATTGAAGGCATGTTGGATGGAAAGGATTAATACATTAAAGGGGTTGCTAAATCAATTAAAAGAACTATCATTGAAAAAGACTAAGGCATACTCAAAGATTATTGGTTTGGATATTGCAGGAACCACTATTGAAGTTTCAGATCCAAACTTAATATCAAATTCAATGCTCATGAGTAGGGATAAATTTGAAGAGCAAGTCGAAAATTTGAAGAAATCATCGGCCGAAACATTTGATAGTATGGTTGAGTATACTTATGATGGCATTGATAATTGGCTTGTTGAATACATAAATAAAAATGAGAACATTGAAACTATATTGAAAAATTTATCTATTGACCATAGAGAAATTGAAAGTGAATTGTTAAATATCAAAGTAAATCAAGAAGTGATCGGTGCGCCCTTAAGAGAATTTATTCAAGAGTGGTTAAACAAGTCTATAATCAAGATTTCTGAATTTCCAATGGAAGCAGTTACAACCGGAAACATAACTGCAATGGGAAAAGATATAAAGGGTGCATCAACAAGCAAATGAAAGAGAGATATTCCATCGCGGTAAGTCCATATTGATTACATACCTTCTTCCTTATTAGATTTCATACAATTATATTTATTCTTTCATTGGAAAAGTATAACCAAATTCTAATAACTTCCTTCTTGTCTTCTTTCCAGATCTTGTTGCTCGTGCTCCACTCCATATTCTTATCTTCATCAGATTTCTTGTAAATAATTTTATGGTCCACAAGAGCCCCAATCCTAGTCCATTAATGTAAAAACGCCTTTAAAATTTCAAGTATTGTAACAAGCATTATCATTTTTGAGAAATTCCAAAGAACTAAGTCAATATCAGTTTTGATTGTATTTTATAACTCTGAGCTCTGAGTATAATATATTTGAAGTCGATTTGTCAAAATATGTTTTTGCGTTTAATAACTAATACTCTTTCAAATTTCTCTTGTGCCATTGGATCATTTCTTTTATTTGAATGTAATCAGAATTTTCATTAAACTGTGATGGATGTGAGGACTTTATCATTTTCTATATTGTATGATGTTTGAGTTTCCTGGTCCATTTCTCGGGAATTCTCCATATATATGTTTTTATTTTTCGGTATTTTGAATTTTATTGAGCCATAAAGAGTCGGATTCAGCCATTTGACAGTTTCCCATATTATTTTTGATATAAAATATTCAAAGAAAATCATAAGCCAAAGAGGAATACCACCTCTCTAAAAACGCAGGGGAATTCATATCCTTGTGAAGTTTTTGTTTTGGTCCTGACAGATTCAAACATCAACAGTGACTTAAGTAATTTGAATCTTGAAGTTAATCTTTAATGTGTCAAGAAAGTGAACTTGAACTGAGATACTCATATTTGTGAGGAAATGGCAAAGTCTTTCACTAGACATGTGTTAACGTTTAGTTGTTTTAAAATTGACAATTATATCAACATAGGTATATGTACTCTGAAGGCAAGGTGAGGGGAATATGATATATGTTTAGATCACAAAGAAGAATGAATTAATACCCGAGATAAAGGTAAAGGTTAAAGATTCATGTACTCTTATCCATAACTGTTGATTTTAAACTAGTTGAGCCAACTCTTCTACTCATATGCAACGAAAATTGAGTAATAAAGTGGGTAGTTTTTCACAGGGGATTGATTTCTAATAAATGAGCATAATTAACTAATTTTAAACTTACTATCTTGTCTTAAAGTAAGAATATTGGATTTGATGATCATGGACTTATAATTGAACTATGTAATTATATTGGGATGATGATAATGTGATATGGATGATAATATGGCATAAAAGTGTCAAGATTGTTGATTGATATTACATTTGAAATTACCAAGTGGTCTTAAAGTACATGGCATTATGCACGAGTACTATAAAAAGAAGGTGAAGGATGATGACGAGAGGCACCTTTACGCACCCTAATTACGAATGGATGAGATAATGCAAAACTTTACATGGAGGGTTGAACATAATTATCGACTTGATGAGAATTGTGACCTCAAAATGAGAGCCCTAGCCCCAAATACCCATATTTTGGGTCAAAAACACCAACTTCAATACCTGAATCGAAAAGTGGTGCTCCCAAAATCACCCTTTTTTTTTCAAGTTAGAATTACAACATTTTTCCACCATGGTCTTAAATCCTTTTAAAGTTGCAAATATAAACCTTAAAATTGACCCCCCAAAACAAAAAATTGTGATCCTAGCATCACCATTTTTGGGGGGGTCAAAATTACAACTTGGTTGAAATCGTGGCATCGACAACTAGTATTGTTCCGAACAAAAACCTTAAAATTAATTCCCGACACAGAAAGTGGTGCTACCTAGAGCACCCCCTTTTCTTTTGGGTTAACATTACAACTTGTTTAAAACTGTGACCTTGATAATTGATATTATTGTGAACTAAAAACATGAAATAAACCTTTAAATCAAATTGTGGTGCTACAAATAACACATTTGTTTTTTTCTCTTAGCTTAACATTGTAAAGTTTTGAAAACCATTACCTAAAAAATTGACATTGTTACAAACAAAATCATAGAAAATAAATAATAATAATATAGTGAGAAAAGCCTTAAAACAAAGAGGAAAAAACATGTTCTTTTAAAGTTGAAACATTTTAAATGAAAAACATAAAAATATTAAAAAAAGAAAAATTAATTAAAAATAGGGTGAAAAAATGAAAAATAAATTAAAAAATGGGGGTCTTTGGGTCGAGGTTTTCCCCACGTAATCGTTTTTTTATTTTTTTTTTGGGGTCTTTGGGTCGAGGTTTTCCCCACATAATTGTTTTTAAATTTTTTTATTTTTTAATTTTATTTTTTAATTAATTTTTTTTTCTATCTTTTGAAAATTAATTATTTTTCTATCTTTTCAAAATTATTTATTTTTATTTTGTATAACCTTTTTTTTTTAATTAAATTGAGATTTTTTTGATAAGTTTTTATTTTTTAATATTAACATATTTTTCATTTAAAATGTTTTTTTTTTTCTTCTTTGAAAAAACATGTATTTTCTCTTTGTTGTGAGATTTTTCTCTCTATATTTTCTATTAATGTTATTTTTCTTTTCAATGATTCGGTTTATTGTGTTCATGTTTTTTTAGGCTATAGTCTAAAAAACGTTTTAGTTTTAAACACTCCCAAGCCAAAAAAAATGTGTCACTTGTAACACCACGTTTCGATTTAGAGGTTGATTTCATGGTTTTGGTTCACAGTGATACTAGTTGTCAAGGTCATGGTTTCAAACAAGTTGTAATGTTAACCCTGAAGAAAAGGGGGTGCTACTGGTAGCACCACTTTTTGTTTTGGGGTATATTTTTAGGTTTTTGTTTAGAATGGTATCGGTTGTCGTGACCATTATTTCAACCAAGTTGTAGTTTTAACCCACCCAAAAAGCAGTGATGTTGGGAGAACCACTTTTTATTTTTGGAGGTTGATTTGAAGGTTTTTGGTTGGAAATTTTTATAATTTTAACTCTGAAAATAAAAGGGTGCTACTAGTAGCAACATTTTTGGAAATGGGGATAAAAATAGCCATTAAATACAACCTTTAAAAAACAAGAAATTCAAAGGGTTTTCATCAAATTAATAATTATGTTGTTGAAAAGAGGTTTGATTGATAATTATGTTGTTGAAAAGAGGTTTGATTGTGTCAAAACCTTTATCAAGTCTTATTCTTATTGTGGTGAAAAATCCACTTTTCTTATTCGAAGAGATACACAATCTTTGTTAAATGAATTTTTCATGCCCTTCACATTTTCCTATTTGTAAACTCCCCCTTCATATAGTGTTTGCAGCGCAAAGGCTCTAAGAAAATAAGAATACTCTTAGCATACAATAGAGTGGTCAACCAGTAGGCTTAACTTGATTGGAAAGGAGGGAGATTGGATAAAATTTTCGGAGCATGCATTTGGAGTAGGGGGGCATCTATAGCCTTAAGTCAAAGTGGTAATTGCTTTCTAAAATTAAGAAAAACTTATTCCTTGATTCCAACTTGTTAAGAAAAATATTAGTTAGTTTTTCATTCCAAAGATTGAATATATGGTTTCCTATGCATGTAACACTAGAACCCTTTAACATAAGATTTATTAAGACGGGCTAAAGTTGGATTTATCTATAGTAGGAACTCCAAGTCATGTTAGGTGAAGGAAGACATGCATGTGCTTGCACCCTACAAAGAGATAATAAGTGGGAAACTCATGCATACCCTTGAGGCAAGGCATGACTAGCTTGCTATTGTCGAGACTAGAGCCTATGAGGTGTTGTAGCTACCCTTTTGCAAGAAAAGTGGAAAAAACTATGTTGGTGTTTTGGGAAATGGGAATTGTTTCTAAATCTTACTTTTTAGCAATGATGTAAGTAGGTTAAACTCGCCAAACATGTTATAATAGATATGATAGTTTCTAGTTCATGATTGTATTTGATTTGTGTTTTTATAATTGTGAATTAATAAATATTTTTCTTAGTTTTAATCTAGGAATAAATCTAACTATTGTACATGTAGTACTCCCTTGTAAAAAATAGATACCTTTCAAGTATGATAGTTTTTAAAAGGCTTTTATAATGTATATATTCATAGTCAAAATGAGAAGATCTTTCATTTTACTTGTTTTGTATAGTTTTTTCAAAATGATAAAGAAGATCTTTCATTTTACTTGTTTTGTATAGTTTTTTCAAAATGATAAAGAAGATCTTTCATTTTACTTTCTTTGTATAGTTTGCAAGTCAAAGTGTTTGAACATAGGAATAAATCCAAGTATAGTTATTTTAGGACATGAACTAAAACAACTTCATAACTAATAGATGCGTTATATGTAATTGCAATTTGAGTATACACTTGTAACACATTCACGACGGGGCGTAAAAAGTTTTGTTTTTCTTAAGAAAAGCAATACCCTCATTCGGGGTCCCTATTCCATTCTGCTCTTCTAGAGCTTTCCAACCACGATCTCCATGTTCTGAAACGAGCTCAGAGAAGGAAGATATCCACTCCCAAGATATTTGGGTTCTTTCATCCCCCTATACTTGCATATGACCACGGCTACGTCCAAACACCAAGACAACAAGTGCCAAGAAGACCACCATGCGAAATCCTCTGGAGTGGCAAACCTTTGAAGTTCATGATCCGACACCACGTGTCCTCAAGGATTTCAATGACCCTGATTTACTTCGAGACTTCGACATTCAGTATTTTCAAACGTTCCTACACCTCTTCCTTCTGAAGTACTACATACCCTGAGTTACAAGTCAAGCACCATGCGTCCCTTGTGATCAACGGTTATGATATTCTTCCGAACTTCAACGTTCAAAAGTTTCAAGCACTCCAACTCTTTTTCCTCTAAAGTACTCTGTAACCGAAGTTACAGATCAGGTGCCACACATCCATCTAAATCAACGGATTGGGTCCACTTTGGGACTTCGGCGTTCAGGAGTCCCGAACGCTCACACCACCTTTTCTCCCGAAGTCAACGATCTATCGACGTGCATCTATTTCAAATCGACGGTTACGATTTACTTCAAGATTTTTCAGCTCTCGTGAACTCACCTTCCTTTGAAGTGGCTATATTCCAAAATGGAAGATCTCTTGACACCTGTCCTTAGCCGACAGACGACTCAAATGAAATCCAGCTCTCTGGGCTTCAGGAGTCCTTGTTCAACACATCCCCTTTTTTCCTGGAGTGACTTTCCTCTGAAGTACAGGATAAGACGACACCTATCCGTTCAGCTTGGACGGCTCATATCTTCTTTCTCTTCGGGCTTCGGGAGTGTCAACCTCCCTGCACTCGCTTTCTTTTAGAGTGCTTACACCTGAAGTTGACGATCTATCGACGCATGTCTCCCACACATCAACGACTGCAAATCACTTCAGCTCTTCGAGCTTCAGGAGTTTCAACCTCTCCACACTCGCTTTCTCCAAGAGTGATTACATCCGAAGTCGATGATCTATCGACATGTGTACTTTCTCTAAGATCGACGGTATAGAAGGAATTCATTACTCCGTAGATTTCCAAAGGAACTCAGACTATCCACCTAGCAATTTTTCTATGTCTAATGGTCATGATCTAGCCAATACCGATGTGTTCACCGATCGACGGTTCACAGTGGTTGCAAGGCCCCAACGTGCGCACTCTTTATCAGAGAGATCAACCTCTGCAATTTGAAAAGTACTCACCCAACTCAGTCTAATCGGGGTCGTTGATCTTTCAACCCGACGAGATCAATGACGTTGGTGAATTGCGGGCCGTGAACTAGTGTGTCCGCTAATTTCACCTTCGCACTCCGCAATGATTCCCCACCATCGATCTTCGTTCACATATTGATGGTTCACAGTGATTGTGGGGTCCAATCTCTGCAATCTGGGAAGTGCTACCCCGACTCTGATCTAATCCTGGTCGTTAATATTCCATTCCCAACGAGATCAACGACGTTGGTTGATTGTGGGTTGTGAAATAGCATGTCCGCTAATTTCACATTCGCGCTCTGCAATGAATCCCAACCATCGATTTAATCGAGTGGTTGTTGTTTGATTCGTTAACTCTAGTGGGTATTTGAGTCAATCTGACGACCAGGATGGCTTCTCCTCCCAATAAACGGCTCGCATTCATCTCCGTTGTCAGGTTCTTAAGTCATCTACGACTCTTGGTACTCCAGTAGTTCGGGCAACTTTGACTATTGTGAAATTTTGACATCTCAGAGCTTCGAGCTCCCGAAGTTCCGAGACCTTCATGAGATAAATCCTTTTAGCAGAGGGTTCCTAGACCTAGGTCACATGGACCTTCAAATGAATCTTGGGATATGAACTCTACTCTTAGTCAGGTTTTTGGTTAAGGACTTGGGCATGAATTCAAAGTCTCTTAGACTATTGGTCTGAAAGAAATGCCTCCCTAACTCGCAGAACTTTAAGCTTTGAAACAGAGCAAGATAAAATTGTGAGGTTACCAAAACAGTAGCAATTCCAAGAGGTTTGCTCCGACTCAGGAACTGTCTTGTAATTCCCCAGGAAAGCACCTTCAAGGAATTAAACTGGAGCATATGGAAAATTAATCAGAAGCATAAGTTCTCAAGGGAACAATGTATACTCATAACTTAATCATGTCAATACAGAAACTATTTATAGACATATAAATAGATGCATGCATCCATTATTTCCAATTCAAAGCAGCATGCATGAAAACACTTATCAGAACCATAAGGCATGATGTGATTGCTAAAATGGATGCTTATTTCCACCCAACCATAGGCTCATTCAATTCTAATGTCTTTACCACTGGCCACCCCCAAGCTTAGACCATGATGCTTTGAGATTCAATCTCTTTCTTCCAGCTCAACAGAAGTTAGGAACAAAGGTTACTCTCCTTCTCCCAGTACAAAAATAGATAGGGATGAAGGTTACTCTCCTTCTCCCGAATCAGTCTTTATTTTATGCGATCAGAACTCACTTTCCTCTTTCAGTCCTTCCTTGGATCCAAGAGATTCGACTCTCATCTCTGTACTCTTTGCATATTTGTCCTCCCCCTCACCCCCACGCTTTCCTTTCTTTCCTTTTTCAACAATATTTCCCGTGGCCCGAATTCCGAGGCCGTGGTCAGGTCTAAAAGCCTTACAGATGGGCGGTATGCCCCATCCCCTCATTAACTCTTGAGGAGGTCTTCCCACCTACCAGTCGGACTGTAATTCATTCCTGGGTCGGAGGGTTGTTCTGATCTTGAGAAATTAAATCCACCAAAGTACTGGTTCGGTGGAGGTTAACACAACCATTCCTGGTCCCCTCCACCACCTTTTCCTAGCATTCGTGGTCTCTCTTAGCACATCCACTTTCTAGTAGTCATGCAACACGTATCCATTTTCTATTAAAATAACATAATTTACACTCATCGACCTTTTATACAAAGTTCCATCAAATCAAACATTCACACCTTTAAGTTTTCCATAGTTCCTTGGCCAATATAGTTATATTTACAAACTGGGGGAAATAGGTTGTTACAATTCCCTCCCCCTTAAAGGAACATCATCCTTGATGTTCTATCTGTCGACATGATATGTATATACAAGAGTAAACAAAATTGGATATGCCTATCTCATGGCATCCTCCATTTCCCACGTAGCCTTATTTGGGCCAAAGTGTTTCCACTACACCTTGACCTGTGCGATGGTTCAGTTCCTAAGTGAGGTTTCCTTCTTATCTAGTATGCATTGGGGTTCTAGCAGGAATTATCCCTTCGGCTCCACTTGGATCACAGACCTGTCAATTATATGATTAGAATCATGTACATATTTCCTCAATAATGAAACATGGAAAACATTATGTGCCTTTATTGTGGGAGGGATTTCTAGCCTATAGGCTACAGGTCCCATTCTATCTAAGACCTCAAAGGGTCCACAATACCGAGGTGCCAGCTTGGAACAATCTCCCATTCTCAGGGAACTCTTCATGTTCCTAACTCTGAGATAGACATGGCCTCTTGTCTTGAACTCTCTGGGATTTCTCTTTCTGTCAGCGTAAATTTGTTGTCTATCCAAAGAAATCTTCATATTTTTCTTTATCTGAATCACTTGTTGTTCCATTTCTTTCAGCATGTTGGGTCCGATTGTAATTATGTCCACTGGATTACTAAGATTGATTGGGATTTTGCACTCTCTACCGTAGAGGGCTTCAAAAGGGCTCATCTTCAAGGATTCTTGATAATCATTGTTGTAGGCAAACTCTACCAATAGTAGGTAGTCTTCCCACTTCTTAGGCTGATGCATTCCATGCATCCTTAGCATGTCTTCTAATATTTGGTTTACTCTTTCTATTTTTCCATTAGTTTGAGGGTGATAGGTTGTGTTGAACAACAATTTAGTCTCAAAACTAGCCATTAAGGATTTCCAAAAGCTTGAAGTAAATTTGGTGTCTCTGTCAAATCCAATTTCCTTGGGCATGCCATGCAGTAAGAATATTTCATTCATGAATATGTTGGCAATATCTATTGCCTTGCAAGTTGACTTGACAGGAACAAAGTGAGAATACTTACTCAGTTTTTCCACCACGACCATGATGGCATCATTTTTTTTGGTTGACTTTGGTAATCCAATTATGAAATCCATGGATATGGTTTCTCATTTCCATTCTAGGATTGGTAGGGGTTGTAACAACCCTATTGTATGTCGGTGTTCTTCCTTAACTTGTTGGCATTCTAGACACTTAGCTAATTAATCACCTATGTCCTTTTTCAATCCAAGCCAATAAAATTGTTTTCTAGTGGCCGTGATAATTTTCTGATAACTTGGATGACCAATATATGGTCTCTTGTGCAGTTCATCCATTATGAACCTCTTCAAGTCACCACAATTTGGGATATACAATCTATTTATGTAAGTTAGTAGGCCTTCATAGAGCATCTAATAGACTTCATACTTTATCCCTATAGGCTCTTGCCTTAGGTATGAGGTCACAGTCTTGAAGAGTGCATATGTTTCTTGTGCATTCCTGACTCTTTCCCTAACATCCATTTCACAGATGCTTACCACTGCCAAGTGAATCATTTTCATACTTCTGGTAAGGGTGTATGCTACCCTATTTTCCTTCCCTTTGATGTGTTTTAATTCAAATTCAAAATCACTAAGGAGAGCCATCCACCTAGCTTGTCTAGCATTGAGTTTTGGTTGATCAAACAGGTGACTCAACCCATAATGGTCTGTCATAAGTACAAATCTCCTACCCAGGAGGTAATGCCTCCACATTTTTAAAGCATGCACTATGGCAGCCAAGTCTAGGTCATGGGTAACATAATTGATTTCATTCTCATTCAATTTCCTGGATGCATACAAAATTGCATGTCCCTTTTGCATAAGGATTCCTCCGAGTCCTTCCTTGCAGTCATCTGTACACACGAGGAAGTCATTATTAGGGTCTACAATATTCAACATGGGTGCATGGGTCAGGAGGTATTTCATTTCCTGAAATATTTCTTCACATTTTGATGTCCATGTGAATTTAACCCCCTTTTTTCTGGAGGGCAGTGATTGGACAACCAATCTTGGAAAACCCTTTTATAAACCTTCTATAATATCCTGCCAATCCCATGAAGGATCTAATATCAAATACATCCTTTGGAGTAGGCCATTCCATAATCAATTTGATCTTTCCAGGGTCTACTGCTAACCCATTCTTTAGAAATGACATGACCTAAGTAATGGACTTGCTTTTGGAAAAAGTCCCACTTGCTTCTGGAAAAAGTTGCACTTACTAAACTTAGCGTAGAGTTGATGCTCTCTTAGTACTTGAAGTACAAGTCTAAGATGTTCTTTGTGATCCTCTCTATTCTTGGAGTATATTAGGATATCATCAATGAAAACCAATACAAATTTGTCTAGAAATTTGTTGAGTACATTATTCATCAAGCACATAAAAGTGGCGAGGGCATTTGTTAACCCAACTGGCACCACCACAAATTCATAGTGACCATACCTTGTCTTGAAGGTTGTTTTATGGATGTCTTCATCCTTAATTTAGACTTGATGGTATCCAAACCTTAATTCAATCTTCAATAAAATGGAAGCACCTCCCAATTGGTCGAACAAGTCATCGATTCTTGGTAAGGGGTACTTGTTCTTTATGGTTGTCTTATTGAGTTGTCTATAATCGATGCACAGTCGGAGTGTGCCATCTTTATTTTTCACAAACAAGATGGGTGCTCCCCACAGATATACACTAGGTCAGATGTAGACTTTGTCCATCATCTCCTTTAGTTGTAGCTTGAGCTCAACCAGCTCTGGCGTACTCATCCTATAGGGTGTTCTAGATGTTGGCACTACTTCTGGTGCAAGTTCTATCGAGAAGTCAATGTCTCTTCTCAGAGGTAGACCTAGTACCTCTTCTGGAAACACATATTTATATTCTCTTAATATGAGGTGGTCCTCTAGGTTCAGTTTGTCATCCTCAATAGATTCCAACACCTGTATTTCATATAAAGGACACCCCTTTCTGCAATAATTTTTCATTTGAAGGGTTGATATTTGTCTCATTGAGACATGATTTTGAATCCCTTGGAGGGTTATCTTTCTCCCTTCTTCATTTACACATTCTAAAGTTTTATGGTAACTGTCTAACTTAGTTTTATAAGCATCCAACCAGTCCATATCAATAAACAAGTCATAATATCCCAAGGGAAGTATGTTAAGGGTCGCTCGGGTGGGCAATCCATTCATGATGAATTGGCAAGCTGGTATGACCTCTGCTACTTTTATTTTGGTCCCAGTGGCTATTTGTACCAACCATGGATTAACATGTCTAACTGGTTGCAGTTTACACTTATCAACATTCTGAGGGGCCACATAACTCAAATTAGAACCAGGGTCAATTAAAATAGAAACTAGATGGTCGACGATCATAACTTCCATATCCACCACTGAAGCTTGGTGGTCGGCTTGATTATTGTCCAAGGCTACATAAATTTGTGGTATGCTCCTAGCCACATCATTGACAGTGGTAACTTCTTGGATATTGTAGAATCTCCTACTGTTCTATTGTCTACGTGGACAATCCCTCAATCGATGATCTTCTCCACAACCCCGGCATTTTAAGGGTTCTTTCTTTAGGTTATCAGTCTTTCTTGGGACTTCCTCAAAAGCTGTATTTCCACTATGAGAAGGGAAATTTTGTTGGTACACACTTCTAGTAGGAAGGTTCATCCTAGAACCCTTCCCATAGTTATTAAATATTGAGGATTTAAACCCCTTCTTCTTGAATCCTGAACTACTCTTCTTCTTCCAGTCCTCATGAGGTCTTGTCTTACTCCCAAACTGTTCATAACAATACCTTGCCTTCTGGATGGTTTCTTATAAGGTCTTTGGTTCATCAAACTCAATCTTGTCCCGGTAGGTCTGAGGTAACCCACTAATAAATCACTACATTTGTACCTTTTCATCCTTTATGTAGGGTACATACCTTAGTAGCTCAAGGAATTTATTGACACATTCATCTATGGTGAGTTGTCCTAGCCTGAGTTCATATAACTCCTTAGTCTTCCCATCCATGTATTTCTCTGATAGATATTGCTTCCTGAAGTATTTCTTGAATTGTCTCCATGACAAGTCCTTCTCATGGACTCCTTTCACATTCCTAAGGTATTCCCACCAAATGGAAGCCTATCCATTGAGGTTGAATATGTTCATTCGAGCCTTCAAGTTTTTAGAGTAGTCATGGACTCTGAAGTACTTCTTTAAACCAAGCAGCCAAGCTTCAACCTCTTCTCCTTTCCTAATCTCTCCATCAAAAGAGGGTGGTTTGGATTTCTTGAACTCTTCAGGATCATGACTTTTGGAATGCTTTCACTTCTTTCCTTTCCTTTGAGAATGTGAGCTAGTTTTTCTACTAGAAGATCCCTCGGAGTTTCCATCTTCCTTTCCAGAGGACTCTCCCGATGAGTTTCGCTTGCCTCCAGGTTGGGCCTTCTTAGAGGTACTTCTCCTAGTGTGGTCACTTATGGGGCCATGTTTTCAGATCTCAGGTGGACTTTGACTTCTCTTCACATGTCATTGGTCCACATGGTTGGTTGTGGGTTCATGTTGTAGTTGCCTCTGTATGTTGGATAAGCAAGACTTCATTAATTTATGTTTTCTTTTCTTGCTCTTTTATCAATCTCTCATTTTTAGCCTTGCAACTCTATAATTCGTCCCTGAGGCTCCTTATAGTTTCCTCCTTTCATCAGATTATTCATCTCTATTGTGGAAGCCATCCCCCACTTCATAACAAGTCACCATCCTTTAGACTTGAATTTTTCCCATGATTTATTGACTGTTTGAGTGCTGAAAAAACACTTATTATTAGCCAACAGTCTATTAGTTTATGAAAAATACACGGTTAAATTTTCTTAAATGCACACACACAGTGGAAAGATTCATTATTTTCCTGAATAAAAGTTTAACCATACTCTTTAAGAAAGAGGTAATATAGGGTGCCACTCTTAAAATTACTCTAAATATGGTTTTTAAATGACTCGCCCATGAGCCCAAGAAGGCCAAGTGTTGTAACGTTTCTATGATACCAATTTGTAACAAACCCATGACGCGGCGTAAAAAAATTCATTCTTCTTAAGAAAAAAAATACTCTTGTTTGGGGTCCCTATTCCATTCTACTCTTCCAAATATTTCCAGCCATGATCTCCATGTTTTGAAATGAGCTCAGAGTAGGCATATATCTGCTCCCAATATCTTTGAGTTCATTCATCCCCCTATACTTCCATATGACTGTGGTTATGTCCAGACACCAAGACAACAGGCGCTAAGACAACCACCACGCGAAATCCTCCAGAGTAGCAAACCTCTGAAGTTCACGATCTAACATTGTGTGTCCTCAGGTATTTCGACGAACCTGATTTACTTCGGGAGTTTCAAACGTTCCTACACCTTTTCCTTTCGAAGTACTCTGTACCTAGAGTTACAGGTCGAGCGCCACGCGTCCCTTGTGATCGTTGGTTATGATCTTCAGGACTTCGTCGTTTGGGAGTCCCGATCATTCCAACTCTTTTTCCTCCAAAGTACTATGTACCTGAAGTTCTAGATCAGGCGTCATGCGTCCATCTAAATCAATGTCTCAGGTCCACTCCAGGACTTTGGCGTTCGGGATTCCAGGACGCTCACACCACCATTTCTCCCTGAGTGATTTCACCTGAAGTCAATGATCTATCAACACACTTCTCTTTCAAATCGACGATAACGATTTACTTCAGGAGTTCTCAAATCTCACGACCTCACCTTCCTCCAAAGTGGCTATCTTCCGAAATGGAAGATCTGTTGACACATGTCCTCAGTTGACGGACGACTCATATGAACTCCGATTCTCCGGCCTTCGGGAGTCCTTGTTCAACACATCCCCTTTTTTCCATGAGTGACTTTCCTCCGAAGTGCACGATTTGATGACACCTGTCTCTTTATCTTGGATGGCTTAGATCTACGTTGGATCTTCGGGAGTGTCAACCTCCCCACACTCGCTTTATTCTGTAGTGCTTACTCCCAAATGCGATGATCTTTCGATGTGTGTCTCCCACAGATCAACAGATGCAAATCACTTCATCTCTTCGGGCTTCGGGAGTTTCAACCTCTCCACACTCACTTTCTCCTAGAGTGATTACACCTAAAATCGACGATCTACCGACATGTGTCCTTTCTCTCAGATCGAAAGTACAAAAGGACTTTGTTACTCCATGGATTTCCAAAGGAACTCACGACTATCCACCTAGCAACTTTTCTAGTTCTGGTGGTCATGATCCGGCCAATACCAATGTGTTCATCGATCGACAGTTCACAGTGATTGCGGGGCCCCAACGTGCGCACTCTTTATTAGAGAGCTCAACCTCCGCAATATGAAAATTACTTTCCCAACTCGATCTAATCGGGATCTTTGATCTTCCCACCCTATGAGATAAACGACATTGGTGAATTGCGGGCCGCAAACTAGCACATCAACTAATTTCACCTTCGCGCTCTGCAATGATTCCCCACCATCAATATCCGTTCAGAGATCGATGGTTCACAGTGATTGCGGGGTCAAATATTTACAATATTGGAAGTGCTTGCCCGAGTCTGATCTAATCCTGGTCGTTGATCTTCCATTCCCAATGAGCTCAATGACGTTGGCTGATTGCGGGCCATGGACTAGCATGTCTGCTAATTTCACCTTCGAGCTCCGCAATGACTCCTAACCGTCGATTCAATCGAGAAAATGGTGTTTGATTCGTTAACTCCATTGGGTATTTGAGTCAATCTAATGACCATGATGGCTTCTCCTCTCGATAAATGACTCGCATTCATCTATGTTGTCAGGTTATTAAGTCATCTAAGGCTCTTGTTACTCTGGTAGTTCGAGTAACTTTGACTATCGTGAAATTTGAAATCTCAAAGCTTTGAGCTCCTGAAGTTCCAAGACCTTCATGAGCTAACTCCTTTTAGCACAGGGTTCCTAGACCCAGGTCACATGGACCTTCAGATGACTCTTGGGCTATGAACTCTACTCTTAGCCGAGTTTTTGGTTAAGGACTTGGGCGTGAGTTCAAAGTCTCTTAGACTACTGGTCTGAAGGAAACACCTCCCTAACTCGTGGAACTTTAAGCTCTGAAACAGGGCAAGGTAAACTTGTGAGCTTACCAAAATAGTAGTAGTGCCAAGAGGTTTTCTCTGACTCGGTAACTATGTTGTAATTCCCTGGGAAAATGCCCTCGAGGAATTAAACTGGAGCATATGGAAAATCATGAAGAAGCATAAGTTCTCAAGGGAACAACACATACTCATAACTTAATCATTTCAATACATAAACCATTTATAGATAATAAAGACACGCATGCATCCATTATTTCCAATTCAAAGCAGTAGGCATGAAAACACTTATCAGAACCATAAGGTGTGATGTGACTGATGAAAGAGGTGCTCATTTCCACCCAACCATAGGCTCAGTCACTCCTAATGGATTTACCACTGGCCACTCCTAATCTTAGACCACGATGCTTTGAGATTCAATCTCATTCTTCTAGCTCAACAGAAGTTAGGGATGAAGGTTACTCTCCTTCTCCCAGTACAGAAATAGATAGGGACAAAGGTTACTCTCCTTCTCCCAACTCAGTCTCTATTTTATGTGACCAGAACTCACTTTCCTCTTTCAGTCCTTCCTTGGACCCGAGAGCTTCGACTCTTGTCTCTACACTCTTCGCAGATTTTTCCTCCCCTTGACCCCCAGACTTTCCTTTCTTTCCTTTTCCAGCAATATTGTGTGTGGCCCGAATTCCTAGTCCATGGTCAGGTCTAGAAGCCTTACAAATGGGCAGATTTCCCTATCCCCTCATTAACTCTTAAGGAGGTCTTCTCACCTACCATCATGACTATAATTCATTCTTGGGTCAGAGGGTTGTTCTTATCCTAAGCAATTAAATCCAACAAAGTACTAGTTTGGTGGAGGTTAACGCAACCATTATTGGTCCCCTCCACCACATTTTCCTAGCATTTGTGGTCTCTCTTAGCACATCCCCTTTCCAGTATTCATGCAACACGTATTCATTTTCTATTAAAATAACAAAATTTACATTCATCGACCTTTTATACAAAGGTCCATCAATTCAAACATTCACACCTTTGATTTTTCCATAGTTCCTTGGACAATATAGTTATATTTACAAATTGGGGGAAACATGGTGTTACAAAACTCCAAGTACATGAATTTGCACATTGATTCATAATATAATTCAAATTTAATTTCGATGGATATTCCAATAGTAGAAACATCGATGTTTATTCTTTCTTTTGAAGGCGTTTTCTCTTATGGAAAGAACCAACAACTTAGAAGGTGAACATTGGCAACATGTATGAGTTGACATGTCATTCCAACACTGATTGAAAATATTTCAAATCGTGAGAATGGATCAAACTTAGTTGTGGAAATATGTTTTATAAACTAATTTGAGTCCTAGGGAGTAATAGTTGAAATGTTGTATACTTGCCACCTATGTAAGTATAGTATTATGTTAGTTATTTCATTCATATTTGTATCATTAATGATCAAGCATCTTTGTAAAAACTTACTTAGTATATGAGGTTTGAATTCCCTAATAGATAAGGTTGCATGTTCTATGATGTTTTTGTATCAATAGGAACAAGTGAAAAATCAATATTGTGAATGTGGTGTATTGGTATATTAGTATGTACAATTTGGAATGGATGTAGAATGTAAAGGATATGATCTCTACTTATTTAATTGTGTTTAAAAAAATAATAAAGTCTTATTTCAAGTAATTATGAATGTAGTTAACATGGTGCTAAGATGGGCACTACACTAATGTTGGAATTCCTAAGAGAACAATCACTTAAAAATTAGAGTAGTCTTATAGCAGTTACATCTTAATGATAGAATAAATATACTCTATAGTAATTGCCTCTTCTTCGCCTTGCCACTACATCCAATTTTTGTAGCTAATTATTCATTCTTTTCATTTTATTGGGTTGAAAAGAAAAAACAATGTTCAAATTGGATGTGTTAAGCATATATTTGGTGTTCTTACATAGCTACTTTTTTTTAGTAAGATTAAGAAAAAAACCACAAAAGGTGAACTAGGCGTACTAATACCATTACTATACTATAAGAGACTCAGTGAGTACTTATTTTTAGTCCCTTTGCATTCATATAAGGGATAAACTTCACTATAAAAAAACATTGAGCAATGTTGGGGAAGATGGGTGGAAAAGCAATTTTGGTACTCGGTTCTTACATTATTATGGATTCAACTTCCAAAGCTTACTAGCTAAAGCAATTCAATCATTAGATCCCAATTTCCAATGAAGGTAGTGAAATATACCCTAGCAACCTGAAAAGATAAGGTAGAGGTAAGGTATGTGAAAACAACCTTAGCCTCATATGTTCACCTTTGGAAAGCCCCTAGCACTACTTCTTTAACCAGGGAAATTTTCCCTTGCCCTCTTGTTTTCTAGCTCCTTTAGAATTAGTGAGGGGTTAACCTTTTGATTTGAAGACCAATTATTTTCTACCTTCTATTTTTTACTTCCCACCTTCAAATTTATCCTATGTTCTACATACTTTACCCCAAAAGGACTAAGTAGGTGCTCACCCTGACCCCACCTTTATATCCAAAGTGACCCTCACCTTTTACTTCTAAAGTCTTTTGACTCTGACTTGAGTTATAGCTTCCAAAATAGACCACCCAAAAAAAGTTTCTTTCCATTCATACAAGGGATAACATTTGCATCAATGATTCGCTTGAAAATTATAGTGATTTCATCTTGCTACCATTACCATAACCATAACCATAAACAAGTAGTTAAGAAATAGTATGTTGAAAGAATGAAAGTGTGAACAACACATGAAAGAGAGATGTGACCAACCCATTGTCCAAGATTCATCTCTTAAAGAGTGATTGTTAAAGAAAAGTGATTGATCCATGCCTTGCCTTACTTTGTCCTTTCTAGAACTAGTTATTCAATGTCAAATTCTTGTGTTTCTAACTATCATCTTCAAATTGTCTATTATCCTAGATGCAAGGGATTTCCTCTCTCATGGAATACCATGAACCATATTACTTAAATCTTGAAGTGGTCATTTCCAATATATACATTAGTATTTTTCATATCTATCTATTGGGTTCCCCACATGTCTTAGGTGAGAGTCTTTATAGGTCATTTCAAAGTCCTTGATATTCTCAGCATGAACTCTTAATAATTGGGAGAGGAGATGATTGTCTAAAACTTCACTTCTCATTGTCCTTAAGGGCTTGCTAAATATGCATGTTTGTGATAAATATGTTCTCAAATTAGCTATGGACTTACCAATCTATCCTTAAAAAGGATGGGGGTGTAATGAAAAAGGATATCTCGATAGCAAAAGAAAGTTGGTTTTTCCCTTGAATGAATAAATAGGGTTTTCTCTTTTCCAAGTGTAGTGGGAGGCCCTGGAATGAGTAGAGAACAAGGGATGATGGTGTAATTTCCTAAGCTACATGAACGGTTTTTTCAATCATTTCTCTAAAAAAAATGAAATACAGACAAAACAAATAGGGATGTTCCAAAGTCAGAGTTTTTTCTTTCTGCGTGCACTTTTTCGCTTGACTACACTACTTGCATAATAAGGAATTAGCTTCACTTACCCACCCTTCACTATAAATAGTGATCTTCACTAACCTCTCTTCATTGTTTCCTTCACTATCATGCCCTTTGCTCAATCTCCCTATTGATTGTTTTTTTCTTTAGGGGTTGCTATAACACTTGCTCTAAAGGGAACTTTGCTTCTATTTTTGATGTGTTATTTAGGGTGTTTCCTTTTTGTTCCTCCTTTGGATTTCACTTTTCACTTCACTTTTCTCCATTCATATTTGATCAATGAATAGGGGTATAGAACCCTTATACACTTCCCTTTAGAACATAAGAAGTAGAAAAGAGAAGTAAGGAAGACATTAAAAATTACATAAAAAACCACAGATGTAGTAGAAAAGAACCTCTAATATAAGTTTTAGAAGATTAGATTAGATCAGTTTGATAAAGAATTACAATTTTTAGATTCTTCTTTATATTTATAGTGAAGGATGTGCAAAGAGGTGCAACACAGAGGCTTATATTAAGGAATTAGCTACAATAGACTTCCTTTATAAGTGATCTCGAGTTAGGAATTAGACTTATCTGGCATACCTATAGTTTAAAATGAAAAACATATAACTAAATTTTGAGTACCCTTTTTGTATTTATGAAATGTGTTTGTGATAATTCCTTATTTATTGAAATGATATAGTAATAAGAAAACTTCATGTCAAGTGATATATGGAGTTTTCTCCCTTTGAAAATGTATGGCTTATTTTTCATTTTCATTGTCATGTTTCTCTCACCAATGCAATGAGAATCCATGGGATCTTATTGATAATTACAAGTTGCATCAAGAGAATTAGAGGTCATGCACCTTGTACTATATCACCATGGTGTTGCATTGTTGATGGATCACCCTACTCATGGATTGAACCCAAGGATTCAAGACCACATGGATGGACGATGTGTGTTAGAAGGGAGACCTAGAAGATGAACACCCTACCTTATTGGAGGCCCAAAGCTTGACATGAGGCAAGGAAAGGGGTTAAAGGAGAGACACCCTACCTAAGAAGATGTCATGTGGCACTGAAACTTCACTTGTCAAATGCTCACTTAACGTTAAATTCCCTCCTCAAGGATGTTTCTAAGGAATGTTGAAGGAAACAAGGGGTGTTAATTATACCTAATGGAGGAACTTCCACATATTTCAAGGTGTATTTCACCTTTGAAGAATTCGTTGGGGTAAACACACATTGTTTGAGGCATATTTCACCTTTTAGGTCCTTTGGGGTTGATGACATGTAATTTGATGCATTTTACATATTTTGAGGCATATTTTCACTTTTGAGGAGGATGTTGGGATAAGGACACATTATTTGAGGTTTTTTATACATATTTGGATGCAATCTCTCTGCATGAGAAGATGTCATTGAGACATTGTTGACATGATCGAACCCTCAAATGAAGAGTAAATGCATGCTTTAATAAAGGTGTTTTTCTTATGGAGATGACAAGTAGCAATATGGACCCATTCCAAGCATTATATCTAGTCAAAAGGGAGAGCTCCACCTTAGAAGAATTCTATGGCCATATATATATATATATATATATATATATATATAAAAGGGAGAGCTCCACCTTAGAAGAATTCTATGGCCATATATATATATATATATATTGGAGAAGTTATTAAAATAAATACATAAAAGGAGATTTATTCTCATTTGCTAAAGACTAGAAGATAGGGGTTTCCCTCCCACATGTTTCATTGAATATCTTTTGGGAGAATTGGAAGAAGGGAATTGGTTCAAGTTGAGGTTTCTTTATCTCTTTATTATTTTCATGGATTTTAGGTTTTTGAAAGAATTTCCATTAGTTTGTTGTTGAAATAATCTTCGTAAAAGAATAGAGTTACCCTAAAAGAAGAGATTAAGGTTGAGATTGTTAAATCCACCCTAATCCTTGATGTAATCTTGAATTATTGAAGGATCATGTTCCTATCATTTCTATTGTTTTGGGAGGTTTTTCCTACCTTATTTATCTATTAGTTATGCATTACTAGCATTTCTTGTCTAGGGTTCCCCCCTTGTGGTGGAAAAGAACCAACCTAAATACAAATGAATTATTGTTGAGATAGCACTGGGAAATCTTCTTAAGTGCCCCCCAGGTTTCACTTTGTTAAAGGAATTTGTAACATTTAAAGTACATGTTTAAGAGGTAATATGAATTATGGATACTTATTTCCTTGGATTCCTTGTCTCTCTAGATAAATCCATACTTTGCTTGTTATTTTTATCCCTTGTATACAACTAGGAAGGTCCTTATATTTCCCATGGAAGGATTTGAACCATCCTTACTTGATGAAGGAAAAGTTGCTAGAGCTTTATTGCAATGAAAGTAAGCACTAGGAAAGTCTTTTAATGGATCTTCCTTAATGAAGTGTTTCTTTCTTGACTTGTATCATATTGGTAATTACAAATAGAGTAAAGAAAAAATACAATGTCATGGAAACACATTAGATAAAGTAGAGGTGGAACATTGTTGTGGAAATATGTCTTCTCCTTATGCTCTCCCTAACTACTAAAATTATACGAGACAATACATTAAATAAACACTTCATCTAATGCTTATGGAGTTATGTTTTCTCTTTATAATATCCCTAGTCACTAAAATGAGATACGATTACATGTTAAAGTTGAATTAGCATGTAATTATTGTTGATATTACTGTAGTTGCGGGAGGTATTAACCTCTACGTGTAACCTTTGACAAGTCTATAATATTCTAGGAAGCAAGAGAAACCCTAGAAGGTTAGGAAATAACCTTAGAAGACAAGTCGACTCAAGATAATAATTTATATTAAATTATTATCCTCCAGAAGTAGAAGTCGGCCTCGTTAGGTCACTTGGAGGACTATAAATAAGAGGGCGCTAGAGATCATTTGACACACTCACTCTCATAACTGCATAAGGACAAGTGGTGCACATGACTGGAGGAGAGTTGCAGTTGTTGCAGTGGTGACTTTGTCTTTGGTTATGGTTGGAATTTCTTCCTGGTTTTGGTTTGGACTTTATGCTTGGTACGTTAGCTTTGAGAGAGAGGTACGCTACCTTGTTTGGCTATTGGTTCTAGGGTTTTCTTCCAGAATTATTATGTCTGTCAAGGTTAAGGTTCTTGGGGGTGGCCTTTGTTCCTATGGTTGGGTGACAATATTGTTATATTTTCTATGGTGAAAACGCGCACACCTATTATTCTAACAGGTTATGGGCCCACACTATCTTCGGACAGTCTAACCACTAGAAGGTAGATTGGGAGGATTTGTTCAGTTGCAGTTGCAGTCAAAGTTTTTGTTGTAGCAACGAAACCCTAACCCTCATGTTGAGGAACCTTAAGTGAAGAGCTTGACCTAATTTATGGATAACCTATTCTGCCTTAGCCTAGTGCACCTCTGGGTACTCTCAGCAAGCCAAGAAGTCAAGTTTGAGTTGTTAGTCAAAGTCAAAGGTTGACCAAGTCAAAGTCAAAGGTTGACCAAGTCAAAGAAGTCATGAATTACTCTATGAAGTCATAAAACAAGTTAGAAGGGGCTTCTAGCTTCAAGGAATGGAAGAAAAGGATTGACCTCATCCTTGCCAAGAATGAAGTGTTGGATATCATGAAAGGAAAGATCATGGAACCATAGTTTGAAGTGGGAAAAGAGAAGGAACCTCATAACATTGCAGTTATGGAGAAGTTCAAGAACAATGAAATCAATGCTATGATCATCATAGTGGACTTTGTAAAGGACCATTTGATACCCTACATTTCTCATCTAAGAAGATGTACAATGCCCTAACTAACCTCTTCTTAGTCAGAAATATTGGACAAGTGATGAGTCTAAAGAATGAGCTCTGTGACATGAAAATGAATGATGATGACAGTATAACATCATAATTTGTAAGAATCTGTTATTTAAGATATCAACTACAAGTTATTGAGGAAATCATTTCAGAAAAGGAACTATTAAATATAGTACTTAATGGCCTTCCCAAGCCATGGGATGCATTTGCAGCAAGCATGAACACAAGAACGGAATATCCCACATTTGAAGAAATTTGGACTTGTTGTGCACAAGAAGAATCAATTATTAGCACAAGAGAGAAATCCCAAAAGAAAGATGATGATCAAGCCTACATAGCAAAGTTCAAGAAATTCATGAATAAGAAGAAGTTTGTCTCAAGGAAGAAACCAAATCAAGAAAAGGATATGTCAAAAATGCAATGCTTCAATTGTCAAAAATATAGTCACTACAGGAACAAGTGTCTTAAGTTAAAGAAAAGAAAGGAAACACATGAAGCAAAAATTACCAAAGAAAAGGAACCCTCAAAGAAAGTCAAGCAGGATGAAGTAGACTTCTTCTACTAGTCATGGTAATAATATTCTTTTGTAGCATAGTCCTTGCACATACCATGTTTACATACATATCATGTGTATCTATTTCTTAGAAGATAATCTGGTCAGTGACAATGAAACAATACCTATGGGAGAAGAACAAGAGGAAACTAGAATGGACTTGTGACACTTTACAGGAAGCAAGAAGGATTAAAACAGAAGCATGGACTCTCTCAGATGGAGGGAGTTGATTGCATAAATCCAAAAGAACATGTGAAGCCTATGAAGTATATGTCCATATTATTCATTAGAAGTAGCATCCATGATAAGCAGCACATGTTCAATTTGACTCTAGAAGAAGTCTTATTTGAAAAGAAGCCCTAAATATCGTTGGTTGTCCATCTACATTTATGTTCCTATGATGGAAAGAAGAAGTTGGAACCTTCAGAAAGGAAGGGCATAGAATATATAGAAGATTCCATGGAATCCAACATTGAAGAGAAACATTAGGAAGAACATGAAGATTCCAAGAAAGAAAGAAAAGTCAGAACAACCAATTGAACCAGTTGTTATACCGAGAATCATAAGACTACCAACATGGTTTGAACCCAGTAGAAGCAGTCAAATAGAAGGAATGGAAGGAATTTGTGATGAAGAACAATGTATGTGAGAAATTATGAATGGAAGCATTGTAGATATAAGGTGAGTTTCATAACTAGAGGGTTCCCCTAGAAGGAGGGAGAAGACTATGATAATAGCTTGTTCCAGTAACCATATACACCTCTAGTTGAGCCACTATATCTCTTACAATATCCATGGTTTGGAGTTTACATAAGATGGATGTAAAGATTGTTCTTCTCAATAGATTAATTGAAGAAGAAGCATATGTAGAGAAACCTTAAGGGTTTTATGTATCCCATAAAGAGACCCATGTATGCAGATAGAAGAAGACCTTGTATAGATTCAAGTAACCTGGTGCAAATCCTCTCATGTACAACATAAGTGTGGTGAAAAATTCCTATGACAGAGGATGTGTATCGAAATGGTTCTTCAGAAGTCTGGAATGATGGATTGCAAATCCATGGAAAACTCCCATGATGACAGATCTGAAGAAGTTGAGAGACTATGATCCAGTAGACTCATTTTTGTACCAGTAATTGATTGATTACTTGATGTATTTGATGAATACTAGGTCGGATATTTTCTTTACTTTAAACATGTTGAGCCAGTTCCAGGTGGAACCTAGCCATGAAAATTGAAAAATTGCAAAGCATTCATTGAAATATCTTCATGGGATGTTTGAGTTATGCTACATGGATTTATCGATTCAAATTTGGGCAGGGAGTGCAGATAACAGAAGAAGTACTTCTTGGATATGTTTCAGTTTGATATTTACCACAATATCATGGGCTAGCAGGAAACAAAATTATGTTGCACTCAACACTGCAGAAGTAGAATATATTGCATCTTGTGATGCATGTACGGAAGCGGTGTGGATCTATAAGTCGGTTTCTGAACTGTTTGATCAGGTGTTGGGTTCGACCGTGATATATTGTGATAACCAAAGTTGTGTAAAGCTCTCAAAGAACCTATTATTCCATGACAGGTCGAAGCACATTGAGATCAAGAATTATTTTCTACGTGATAAAGTCCAGAAGGGAGAAGTAGTTCTCCAATATATCTCCACTAATGAGCAGATAGAAAATATTTTCGTAAAGCCTCTATCCAAGATAAAAAGTTTGCGTACTTAGGGGACAAGCTGGTACTCGTGGAGATGAATTCCTTATTGGAAAGGGAAATGATTACTCCCCAGGTTGGGAGGAAGCACTGATATGTTATTGATACATGGACAATCATTTTCTAGTTTTGAAAATGGTCCAGATTGGGCAGTCACTTTCCAGTTCAGAAAGTGGTCCAAGATTTGTGATAGACAATCATTTTCCAGTTCAGAAAATGGTCCATAACGGACAATCATGGTTCAACAAATTGTTTATGTACCATAGATAATGATTCCCCTTGTGTCCAGTGTGGGGGAATGGTCTAGGACAGTCATTCTCCTTGGCAAATCACTCTGAGAAGTGGTCAAGCAGAATTTTCTACCACTCCGGGAAGTCATTCTTTCAAAGTTCACAGTTGTGAGCAGTTTCGAAGAATGGTCCGATATAGGAGGTTGGTGTAGGACAATCATTTCCATAGGAAATTGTCTGGACAATCATTCCCTAGGGAAGACTCATTCTCGCTAGGTTGCACTATAAATCATGTCAGAAGAATGGCCCAGTTAGGTTGAATGGTCCAAGTTCAACAATCAAGGACAGTCATTTCCTAGGGAAGACTCATTCTTTCCAAGTTGCATTGTGAATCATGCTGGAAGAATGGCCCAGTTAGGTTGAATGGTCCAGGTTCATAAATCAGGGATAATTATTCTTGTATGCTTGAGAAGAATAGTCCACACAACCCATGGCTAATGTTTAAATTTTCAAGGGAAGATTCTCTTCCATATCTCATAGATGTGAGTGGAAGAGTGGCCCAGATGATTCAGTTTGTATCATAACATTGTTGATATCAGATGATATGATTGTTGTAGAGACTATATGTCTCCGAAAAATAGTTGTATGCCACTGTGGCTATGTGTCACTGGTTAGTAGCCGTGTGCTGCTAAGAGTGGTTGTGTACCACTGGATAGTAGTTGTATACTATTATGAATAGACACAGTTGTGTTATATTGGATGGAATTGTTCTGATTTTCATAGAGACTATCTAGTTGGATAGTGATGATAGTGCTCGTGATTCGATCATGAGATACCCTGTGTGGCTATGATGATGCTACCAGTTGAATGGTTTGTTTTTGCTCAAGATAATTGCCTCTAATACCTCCCTAGCTAGGATGGAGCATTGATATTAAGGTAGTTGTGTGAGGTATTAACCTCTACGTGTAACCTTTGACGAGTCTAGAATATTTTGGGAAGCAAGAGAAACCCTAGAAGGTTAGGAAATAACCTTAGAAGACAAGTCGACTCAAGATAATAATTTATATTAAATTATTATCCTCTAGAAGTAGAAGTCAACCCAGTTAGGTCACTTAGGAGGACTATAAATAAGAGGGCACTAGAGCTCATTTGACACACTCACTCTCACAACTGCATAAGGATAGGTGGTGCACATGACTGGAGGAGAGATGCAGTTGCTGCAGTGGTGACTTGGTATTTGGTTATGGTTGGACTTTCTTCTTGGTTATGGTTTGGAATTTCTACTTGGTATGCTAGCTTTGAGAGAGAGGTACACTACCTTGTTTGGCTATTGATTCTAGGGTTTGGTTTCAGAATTATTTTGTCTGTCAAGGTTAAGGTGCTCAGGGGTGGCCTTTGTGCCTATGGTTGGGTGAAAATATTGTTATATTGTCTATGGCGAAAACGAGCACACCTATTATTCTAACAATTATATAGTCAATATATTATATAAACACTTTGTCAAGGATCTTTGGGGTTATGTTTCCTCATTATACTATCCCTAGTTATAGAAATGAGATATGTAAATTTGGTAAAACAATACTTCACCAAATAGGAGCCACATTAAAAGACTTCCCTAGGAGGCACATATTTGAACTAAGGTTTCCAAGTATGGTGAAAATACCATCTAAAAAATGCATGTTAGATGCCTATATACATAGAGAAAATGATAAAAAGGGAACAATAAGAGAGAAACAAGGAAGAAGAGGCTCTAACAACTTTAACATCTCTACCATGATGAACATGGAAATTCATGAATGGGAAGGAACAAGGGATGAGGAAGGGAAGTCTATTCCTCACACACTCAATGAAGCACATTCATGTACTCCAAACAATTGAGGATAGATATGGGTACCATTGGAAAAAAGGGTGGTCAAAGCTAATGATTATAATCATTACCAAGTTAAGGAGATTTATCATTAGAATAGCAAGGGGTTAATGGAATTGAATCCAGGAAGCAAAGGTTTATAATATCAATTACACCAATGCCTTGGCAAGCACTTTTTCTAAGGGAAATCCATAGCCACCTTTAGAGGGCCTAATGCAATTCACAATAATTGGTAGCTCAACCTAGGTAACAATGATTTAGCAATAAGAAAACTCAAATTCGAACACCTAAAATCAACAAGGACTCTCAAAGTAAAAACAAAATGTAAATGTAAACCAACACATACAATAAATTTAATTTTTTGCTTACATGAAGAAAGGAGTAAATATAAACATTAATTTGTAGTAACTGAACTAGCCAAATACGTTAATCTTTTTCAATTTATCATATTTCAATCAATTAAACTTCACTACCATTGTCAACCTTAATTTTAATAATATGTAAGATAAGCATGAATACAAAGACATAAAAAAGAATCATACTAGTACCAAAATAGAGATAGGGGTATGGAAACATAGTGTTTATATGCATTTACGTGTGATTATGTTCTTTTGTAAAAACTCGTTTTTATGAAAATCATGAACAAGATCAAAAAGGGCGATGACTTTTTGTTGTTGAAAATTTTCCAAAGTAATGATATAAATTTGGTGTTTTATTATAAAAAGGAACTTGCCCTTTGACTCCATGAAAAAGATTATAAAATTTAAATGCTTTCCTTTTAATACAACAAGGAGTTTTGGAAATTTGGAAACCCAACCTTGGCTAAAGTATATAAGAAGGTTTAAAAATTGGTTCATTGTATGGCGTATAATTAATCAAAGCAACATCAAACAATTACCAAGGGTGGTGTTCATCAAGTCATAATAAATTAGAGACTAATCGCTATCCTCGCCATGTCCTATAAGATTTTAACTAAATACCTTGTTAGACATTAATGTCCTTTTCCTTGGAATTAATAGGCATAAATATATTAAGACCATTAAGTGAAATATGTGTTAGATATTTTATGTGTTAAATATTTTATCATAAAAAAAAGATTGGAGAGATGATAGAAATTGGTTCATGTAAAATATATGTTTTTATTACAATGAAGTCAATTGATAAGTGTTTCCCTTTTTATTTCATTCATTGGATAGTTGCATCAGTGGTACAATCTAACCACTTAATTAATTATGTCTAACATATTAATATTAAAGTCGTCATTATATTTATCATATTATAATAAAATATTTCTTATCATTGAGTTATATTTGAGTGTTATACTCTAACATCCCCCTCTTAACACTACAATACGAAGTGTCAATAAAAACATAAAATGAAAAAAAAAAAATTTAAGTAACTTCACTCCTTCTTAGTTCAATACTATGTAAACATTCCATCAAGTTGTCTCATCACCTTCATAGTCCCAAATTACCAAATTAATGCAACTCTTTGAATTTCGAGTTCCTAAATTCTTCAATTTCCCAAATTTTAGTATAAGTGCAATTCCTGAATTCCTGAATCACATGGACAACAATCCATGCTGAGTTAAACCTTCTATGCTTTTACTTTGTCTTGAAAATTCAACTACTCATAATTAAAATTTATAATCTGATTTTGTGATGATCATTTGTTTCCTTTGTTCCATTAGGCTAATAAAAAATGTTATCACATTCTTGAGGGGTAAATAGTCCATATCTCGTCTAATATAAACCAATTAAAAAACTAAACAAGTTTTCAGATTTTAAAAATATGTCTAACTTCTCTAAGTTTGCATAAATTATGTATAAGTAGATACCTTGGATATTTCATGATTGTAACCAATAACAAGGAATTTCCTACCTCCCTTCCATAGAAACTATGTACTTATGTCTATATATGTTTTTCCTTGTATTGCACAAAATTTGAGAGCAATAAAAATTGAATGCTTGTATTTACATTTGTAAATGTAAAGAGTTTCCTACCTCCCTTCCATAAAAACTATGTAGTTGTGTTTATATATATTTTTCCTTTTATTACATAAAAAATTGAGAACAATAAAAATTTAATGCTTATACAGACATTTGTAAAATTAGGTTTTTTTTGTTTAGTGTAACTAAAACAAAATGCCTATTTTCTACTCTATAGCAATTGCATCTTCCTCTTAAATTCATATATTCTTCTCTCTACAATCTGTGTTTTCTACACATGCAATGATGTTCCTCTACTCTAGGCTACAAGTCATCTCTTCATAAATATTTGTCCTTTGTCCTTGTTGGGCACCTCTGGTTGTGTGCCTTCATATATTTCCTTCCATGGTTCTTTGATCAAACTAAGATTCAATCAACTCACTTTGTAGCATATATCTCCTTGGCTAAGATTTAATCAACTCACTTTATGGCATATATCTCATTGGTTGTATAATGGACTTCTAGCAATATATATGGCAACTACTCTTGATCCTTTGTGACAACAATTTCAAATCTTTAATTGATACGGTGACTTTCTCTCTTTGATTCATATTGTGGCTTATCACATTGACATGAACACAATGGCTTTGTCTTTTCTCACCATAAACTCTATGCCTTTGTAATATTTCTAAATAACCTTTTTTTAAGTAAATAAATATATTTCAATTTAAAATAACTTGCCTTATAAACTCATATTTCCCATTAAACCTTTGTGTTTGAATCACAATCATGCTGAAATCCAATCACACCATATTAATCTTGGACTTTGAATCTTTCCACTATAATACCATGTTAAACATTTAAGCATACAAAAAAATTGAAAAAATGATAGAAATAGATACTTGTAAAATATATATTTTTATTACAATGAAGTAAATTAATACAATGGGAATGCTTCCCTTTTTATTTCATTCATTGGATACTTACACTACTGGTACAACCTAACCACCTAATTAAGTATACCCGACATACTAATATTAAAGTCACCATTACGATTATCGTATTATAATAAAGGACTCATTCTGATTGAGTTATATTGGAGTGTTATACTCCAAAAATTTGCTCTTTCGAAATAATTCAATGGACTAAGGAATGAAAACTTACAAGGCACTCTTTCCAATATAGAATTTTGAGGCAATATATTGTGATAAGGTTCCTCCTTACATACTATCTACACCTTGTTTAGAGAGGTTTCTGCTAACATCACTATAACTAGCACACCATTTTATGATTTTAGATTGTTTAGATTAACTTGACAAAGAGCCTATAGTTCCATTTTTTAAAATGCTTGGCAATTAATGTACAGGGTTAGTTACAGTGTAATAAGAGGAATTTTTTTACCCAACTCCATCAAGCTATCTATGAATGAGCAATTTGCAAATAATTTTTCTTTTAATTATCCAATTCACAAATGTAGTGGTTGATTAGATAATGTGTCCTAATGATACATTATTTGTGTTATCGAGGATGGATTATTATGTAATTTGTCATATATTTTGGTACTTTCTAGGTGGAAAAATTGGAGCTATTGGTTTGTAGGACCCATTTTAGGGATATGACCTATTTTGGTGATTTGGGGTCCAAAATGTTTCATAGCTTATTTGAGACATCAAGTGGCATTTTGGGGGGTCAAAACTTTGCAAACAAATTTCATAGCTTCTTAACATTGTTCTACACATTGAGAGCTTTTCAACAGTGCTAATATCACCTCAATTGGAGTTTGTATGAGGAAGTTATGCATGTTGACCACCATGGAAATGAGTGGATTCCATGTTGACATCCATTACTCACACATTTGGAGCTCGTCATGTGTAGGATTTCAAGAAGAATCTATATGGTCCAAAACCCTAACTCTAATCATGGGTTTCATCATGCAAAAACCCTAACCCAAACCCTAGATGGCCATAAGAACATTGTTAAACATTAGACTGCTATGATAGGAAGGGATTCCATTCTAATTGTATTGATTATTGTTCTATAATCGAGGAAATAAAGAGAGTGATATTGGAGGGAAATAGAGGAAGTAGAAAACCCTTTTGCAACCATGTGTTCCACAATGTCCATGGTAACTCCATAGTGAGTTCACATTTCTTTGTGTCTGCATTTCATAACTGAGAAGAAAAGAGCAAGGCATACTCCTCAACTTCTAGATGAGTTTTTCATATATTGGGTTTTCCCGATATATTTCTTGTATTCATTGTGTGGATGGTGTGTTATTTTATTTAGTTTCTTTCATTTCAGTATCAATGATTTTAGTGTTTCATGTGCTAAGCTAGTAATGTTAAATCTTAATCTTAAGTAAAATATTACATAACAAGAGTTCGTAGAAACTTGTAAGATATGTTGTGACAAATGTTTCTAGTGGAATAAACATCTCTCACAACATGATGATCGTCGTGGTATATCTCGGTAACAAGATGAGGCCTTTCGAGGAGTTTGGCAGCTCTAACTCAAATGTTGGCTCATATGCCATCACTTCTTCCCAATCTCTATTTAAAGTGGAAGCAAAAGTGGACATCAAACTCTACCAAGGTGAGATTGATGTTGTTAATTTGAATCAATGGTTGCAACAATTAGAAGTCTATTCATTGCTCATAACATCGGAAAAGAGAAAAATATGTCATTTGTCCAACTAAAGTTAGAGGGTCATGCCCAAACTTGGTGGGAAATTCACACATATACACTTACACTAAAGGGTGATCCCCTAGTAACTAAGTGGGAGGTGATTAAAGCCCTCATTAAGTCTCATGCTACTCTATTGGGTACGAAGAGGACCAGTCGATTTGTTGACATTAATTTCAATAGAAGCAAACAAATAGTGTACAAGATTACACAATTGAGTTTAGAAAACAAACCATTATGTTGGGTATATCTCCCAAGAACCTGAATGTACTCCTCAAGTATCTAGGAGGTCTCCATAGTCATTTAAGGAGGCAAGTGATGCTCTTTAAACATAGGGAAATGGATGAGGCCTATGTGCAAGCATAATATCTATAGAATATGGACAAGAAGAACTGACAACCAACTGGTTCCAAGTAGAAAGACCACCAAGACGCTTCCAAGGAGAGAAAGAAGAAGTGGAAAGCAAAGAAGATGAAGACAATGATTACACGTCAGTGTAAGGATCCAAATAGTCATTGTAGCCATTGTAATATCGATGCTCACACCGAAGATAAGTGTTGGAAGCCACATTTAGTGTTGAATCCAAAGAATCAAAAGAAGGATACGATGAAGAAGAACATGCTAGTCGTGGATTCAAGCAACCAAGTAGAGAGCAACTCAAATGTAGATGAAAATATTTTTTGCACTACAATGAAAAAGGAGGTGAACCTGAGTAGCCTCCATATAAAGGAAGAGAAGGAGATGACTAAACTCTTCTATATCAAGATCCAAGTCAGGAAGATAGATGGGTGTTCTATTTGATTATGATTCACAGGCCAACCAAATAACAAAGGATTTGGTTACCAAGCTTGGGTTGGAATTTCATGACCATCCTCATCCATACCCATTTTGATGGGTAAATAATAATGCAGAGTTGAGGGTCGATAAGTAGTGTAAGATCAAATTTGCTATAAGGAAAAATCTATTAATTAAGTAGAGGTAGATGTAGTACCACTTGATGTGTGTGGTGTAGTGTTTGGAAGCCCCTACATGTACATGGTGGATGCAATCTTCATGAAAAGATAAAACCAATACCACCTGATCAAGGATGGGAAGTCCATCATCAATGCACATAAATGTAAATCCAAGATATCTCTAGTAAGTGCTAACCAAACCAAGAAACTGATTAGTTCTAGTAGGAAACTTGTATTGCTCTTCTTAAGAGAGAACCAGCTAGGAGATGAATCGATAAAGATAAAGGAATCTTTGAAGAGATGTACTAAAGAGCATTGCCATTATTTGGAGGAGATTTTGTAGGCATACAGAGAAGTGTTCTAGGTCTTAAAGGGTTACCACCTAAAAGGGAAGTGGATCACAATATACAATTGCCACTGACTCCCCATTTCCAAACATGAAATTGTATAGGAAATCCATCTTGGAAGTAGAAGAAGTGAAGAAACAATTGCCACAACTATTGATGCATAGAGTAATTACCGATCACCTTATGGATCACTTATCATCATAGTACTTGTTACCGAACAAACTAGCATCTTGTCAAGGTCCTCGAGATGCTAGGGTGGTACCATGAAGGTAGGTGTCCAAATGTCACCATAACACATGTTTGTTCCATGTTTGAGTCAAACCCCTACACTAATGGACTCTAGGAGGTTTCCCTAAACAACACTTCACTACAAAGATCAGTAGACCAGTGCCTATGAAAAACACTAGGTGAAGATATGAGTTAATTATTAAAATAACCCTTGTTGGTTTGTGATAATGAACTAAAAATTAAACTCAAACTAGCAAGTTGAACTCACCCAAATATCAATAAATAAGACAATGAACAAGCATACATGGATGAAACAAACACCCTTACCAATTTCTGGAAGCCAATATTGGTTGTACCTCTTGATAAGTGGTTGGGATTGAAGTATTTCCTTGCTTTCATGTTATATTAGATCTTCAAAATGACAGATAAATGAAAAAAACAAAAAAGACTATGGCCCTTCTAGGCCTCCCACGAGTGTAGAAACACTCTAGATCAACAGATTTGTGGGTTAGAAGATTGGGGTAGCAAGGTATATATGATTTCCTATGCCCTAAAGCCTTGAATATGCAATGAAATTAGTTTCCAACAAGTTGGAAACTACTCATGGAGATTTGAGGTTCAAATCCCCCTAGGGTCAAAACCCAAAATAAATTACATCCAATGAGGGTACTTGTTGGGGCTACAATTTTGTCTATTTAACCATAAATATGAATGGTATAACTCTCGTAAAAAATTCTGGAAATAAATGAAGGGTTTGAGGGATGCAATATTTACATGGGTGTCCCTTCGAATGAGAGAAATGAATGCGGATCTGAGTATAAGCGTGTTGTAATATTGCAGACCTACACACTTTCCTTAACAAAACCCTTATAAAATACAATAAATTAAGCACAAAATCTAAAGGTAAAATATCCTTTGGGTAAAGGAATTCCTCTAAAACAAAACCCTCAATAGATCCACTAGTTTAGAAAGTATTAAATCAAAACGCAAGGCTAAGGTAAGATTTTTTTGGATTTTTATATTTACCAAAGCAAAAATAAAAAGAGATTTTGGATTTTTGAAATAAAATGGTTGAAAAACATGAGTTTTTACCTTTTACCTTTTACCCCTTGGTTTGATGAATCATGACCACAACTGGTATTAAGTCAACTTCGAAAGATGCCTAGATATTGGGCTTGGAGTCGAAGAACCAATCGCCCCCAATACTAGTTATCAAGATAGATTGTTTTTTCGGGCTTGCTAGGAAATCTCCTTAAATGATGGTTTATAAATCAAGAGATCAAATTTGGTTAGAGCAAGAGCCTACAACCGGTTGAAGCTACTTCCTTGGAAGTTGGTCCAACAACCTGGCTTTGCACCACTATGCCCCAAAAGGAAAAAAAGAAGAGACAGGGAGTCTATTTCCTTTCCCCACGTGACGATGTAGCCCCTCAATGGATCGATCTTATTGTAGCAAATACCCAATATCAATCTCCAATAAAACACAAGAAACCTTAGCCAAGAAACACAAGCATAAAGAAAATCAATCCACAAATACACAAGAGATAAAGTTCAAAATAATGAGATTATGATCTCGCAAAACTTCAACAACACAAATGAGAAGAGAGACTAGCCTTATATAGATTTATTTGTAATTGTTCTCCCTTTCTCATTAAAAATAATTTTCTTCATTGGTCATTCACAAGCCGGAGACGAAATCATTGATATGAAAATGATTTTTTACAATAAAAATACCATAAAGGGTTTGACTTTGACTTGACTTCTGAATGGCTTAATGTTTTAGGCGAAGGCTATACACCATGCAGCAGCCCAATCATTGGGAAGCTGCTGCATGGTGTATTAATTGAACTGTTGTATGCCCATCTCATGCCATATACCATGCACCATAAAACCCGATCCCGCATTTTATTTCACGACAACTCTCATTTCAGGCAACTCTCATTTCAGTATTTATGAACGCGTCCACTCACCTCACCTGTCACTCGCCACTCGCCGTCACTGAGCATGGGACTCGATCTTGCACCTGCAACCGTCGTATCTTGCACCTCGATGCAGCAGTCCAGGGAATTAACGCATGGATTAATTCCCACAAAACATTCACCCTGCGTCCTCCAGCTTACCTTTACACACCAGCGCATACCCTTCATACCCTTCATTCGACCAGAGCTTGGAGCTAGCACACGGTAAGCCACACCAGCACCTACCCTTCATGACCAGAGCTTGGAGCTAGCACATGGTAAGCCACACCAGCGCTTCGTTCACCCTTCATTTGACCAGAGCGTGGAGCGAGCTTCACGGTAAGTCGTCTACCATTCTTTCATTCTGCTCAGCTTGAAAGTTTTGACCTTTCAGTTTCCTTGGGCGATATTGACAGAGAGAACATTGGTAAATGTTTTCAAAAATATGTATTTATCTGTTTTAGCCAATATGTATTTATCTGTTTTATATTAATGCTAGCGTTTTATATTGAAGATTACATAATCCAAGTTACAATCTTAAGATAGCAGTAACATATGGATGCAATTTAGTGTAGTAATTCGTTAGTATACTTCAATTTCAAAATCTATGTGATTGATACGACCTTCAGAAATGTAATTGCACTCTTGAAGTATAGTTTTCTTGAATGTTAATAAAATCATTCTTCCAAACATGTATACCTTTGTGATTTTCATGGAAGAATGACTGTGCAAAAATATTTACCTTGGATACCAGAACATTTATTCCAGCATGTTTGTTGTCCCACCCAAATTTGTTAATGTTTTCGTCAGCTCCGAGTGTCTTGCCATTTATTTGAATGTAGTTAATATATGAATGGTTCTTCGTTGCCTTGTGCAACCAGGCGGCACCCCACAACAATTCATCCTGCAAAACGAGAGTACCTATTTTTGTTACTCCTCATCAATCGTTTTACAGATTGTATAGTGAAGCCCTTCAAGACATGCGATGCATATACTGCAAAAACATTACTTGGTATCCATCAAAGTCGCAGTAGAAAGGACACACTCCTGCTCTCACGGTCTGACTGTCACTGTAAGCTCCCCTG
>SNQJ01S0000145.1:625729-699169 GCA_010110895.2 Picea sitchensis
AGGATGATTAAAATTATCCCAAGGCTACAACGAGGAATAATCCAAACCAGGTCATATTACAAAATAAGCGCTCCCTTCTATGATGACATCATAAAAGATTAGGGAGATAGACAAGATTCAGGTTATGAAATTCATAGGCCCACCTGGTTTGTTGCATTTAGGCATTAGACTTTTTGTCAAACACTTGGGTTATAAAAAATGTTGTTATATATACAAATAATACATATTGCATTCACTCAAGTATAGTGCATATATGGAAGCGCACATATACTGACGGCGCATATACAGAAGCGTGCATATACGGAAGCGCGCATATATGGAAGTGTGCATATACGAAAGAGCACATATAAGGAAACTACGCATATACGGAAGCGTGCATATACGGAAGCTGCGCATATACGGAAGGTGCATATACGGAAGGGCACATATACGGAAGCGTGCATATAGGGAAGGTGCATATACTGAAGCTGCGCATATATGGAAGGGTGCATATACGGAAGCTGCGCATATACGGAAGATGCATATACGGAAGTTGCGCATATACGGAAGCTGGCATATACGGAAGCGCGCATATACAAAAGTTGGTGCATATACGGAAGCGTGCATATACAGAATGTGCATATATGGAAGCGTGCATATACGGAAGCTGCGCATATACGGAAGCGCGCATATACGGAAGTTGGTGCATATACGGAAGCTGTGCATATACGGAAGCGCGCATATACGGAAGTTGCGCATATACGGTGCATATACAGAAAATCGTGCATATACGGAAGTGCGCATATACGGAAGGGTGCATATAGGGAAGGTGCATATACCGAAGCTGTGCATATACGGAAGCTACGCATACGGAAGCGTGCATATACGGAAGCGCGCATATACGGAAGCTGGTGCATATACAGAAGCTACACATATACGGAAGCATGCATATACGAAAGTTGCGCATATACGGAAGCACGCATATACGGAAGCTGGTGCATATACCAAAGCGCGCATATACAGAAGCGTGCATATACGGAAGTGCGCATATACGGAAGGGTGTAAATAGGGAAGGTGCATATAGGGAAGGTGCATATACCGAAGTTGTGCATATACGGAAGATGCGCATATACGGAAGGTGCATATACGGAAGCATGCATATACGGAAGCTGGTGCATATACAGAAGCCTGCATATACGGAAGCTGTGCATATACGGAAGCGTGCATATACGGAAGCTGCGCATATACGGAAGCGCGCATATACAATATACAGAAGCTGCATATACGGAAGCGTGCATATACGGAAGTGCGCATATACGGAATGGTGCATATAGGGAAGGTGCATATACGGAAGCTGCGCATATACGGAAGCTGCACATATACGGAAGTGCGCATATACGGAAGGTGCATATACGGAAGCGTGCATATACAGAAGCTGGTGCATATACGAAAGCCTGCATATATGGAAACTGCGCATATACGGAAGTGCGCATATACGGAAGGTGCGCATATACGGAAGCGTGCATATACGGAAGCTGCGCATATACAGAAGCGCGCATATACGGAAGCGCGCATATACAGAAGGGTGCATATAGGGACGCTGCGCATATACGGAAGCGCGCATATACGGAAGCTGCGCATATACGGAAGCTGCATATACGGAAGTGCGCATATACGGAAGGGTGCATATAGGGAAACTGCGCATATACAGAAGCGCGCATATACGGAAGTTGCGCATATACGGAAGGTGAATATATGGAAGCGTGCATATACGGAAGGTGCATATACGGAAGCGCGCATATACGGAAGCTTGTGCATATACGGAAGCGCGCATATACGGAAGGCGCGCATACACGGAAGTTGCATACACGGAAGCTGCGCATATACGGAAGCGTGCATATACGGAAGCTACACATATACGAACGACGCATATATAGAAGTTGGTGCATATACGGAAGCGCGCATATACGGAAGCTGCGCATATACGGAAGGGTGCATATACGGAAGTTGCGCATATACAGAAGGGTGCATATACAGAAGCGCGCATATACGGAAGCTGCATATACGGAAGCTGCGCATATACAGAAGTGCGCATACACAGAAGCTGGAAGGGTACTCACAAATCATCATCCAGCTAATCACCAAGATCTTGCACGGGGGCAACCCGCAAAAAATCTCTCCCCGCTGGCGACTTGCAGGACTGCTTGAGGACATGCTCTATGCAGCCTACTCCAAGGCCACGCCACGGCGCCAATGTCCCACCTGTGCGCAGCCCTTTTTCATTCCTGCCAATGCCAGCATAGCTAAGGAAGGAGGCGAGGATTTCAACGAATAGGTTTTGCCATTTCCTATGGTCTCCATTATCTTTTCTGTTACTGTTTATCAGAGTTGTCGCTCTTTCGTTACTAGCTTAGTTAGCTTCAGAATAGACTTTTTCAACAATGCATATACGGAAGCTGCGCATATACGGAAGGGTGCATATACCGAAGGTGCATATACGGAAGCTGCGCATATACGGAAGCTGCGCATATACGGAAGCTGGTGCATATACCAAAGCGCGCATATACCGAAGCGCGCATATACGGAAGTGTGCATATACGGAAGTGCGCATATAGGGAAGGTGCATATACCGAAGCTGCGTATATACGGAAGCTGCGCATATACGGAAGCGCACATATACGGAAGGTGCATATATGGAAGCGTGCATATACGGAAGCCTGCATATACGGAAGCTGCGCATATACGGAAGCGCGCATGTACGGAAGCTGTGCATATACGGAAGCTGCGCATATACGGAAGCGCGCATATACAATATACGGAAGCTGCATATACCGAAGCGCGCATATACAGAAGCGTGCATATACGGAAGCGTGCATATACGGAAGTGCGCATATACAGAAGGGTGCATATAGGGAAGGTGCATATACCGAAGCTGCGCATATACGGAAGTTGCGCATATACGGAAGCTGCGCATATATGGAAGGTGCATATACGGAAGCGTGCATATACGAAAGTTGGCGCATATACGAAAGCTGTGCATATAAGGAAGTGCGCATATACGGAAGCACGCATATAGGGAATTGCATCTTCTATGGTTTTTCCTTTAGGCCACACAAGGTGGACAACTGAGAGGGGGGGGGGAGTGAATCAGTTATTACTTTGCTTAAACTATTATGCCCATTTCAAACTCTTCACAGAACACTCAATGATGATCACAATGATGCATAGAAGTAAGAAATAGAATATTAAACATCAATCACACACATGAAATATACAGAGACAAATATTTCCTGAGGAAACCCATAAAGGGAAAAACCTCTTCTTCTTGATATGATAAGTAATCTTTATTTTCTTTACATTATCATACTTGTGAGCTCCAACTCCTCTTGAGGCTACAACCTCTGTTTTGCAAGCTGCAACTTGCTGAGAGCACCAACTCTCTAGTTTCTCTAGCACCCACTAGAAGGAAGCACCAACTCCCTAAGTGTTCCAGCACCAACTGGATGGAAGCACCAACTTCCAGTCACACAGGCACCGACCTGTATAACAGAGAACAATAGTTCTCCCTTGCACCACCCTGCCACCCTGATTTTTCTGGCTACAACTCCCCATGTTCAAGCACTTACTTGAAAATATGAGGACAACAGTCCTCCCTAGCACCTCCCAACCACCCTAAAATATGAATATTTTCCTTTTACAACATTATCATAGTGATTCATTATTTATCTATGGATTACCAGTCTCATCATTGTTCTGCTACACTGCTCTACTCTGCCTGCATCAGTGTCTCTCTCCTCGCGTCTGTTGCGCTTTCTGTTCTTCTCTCAGATATGCATTTTTGTTCCTTGCTTCTTCTGCACTTTAGCTCCTGCATACAACATGCTTCTACCTGCATAAATCACTCTTAATAGCAGCACTCGTCTCCTCTCAGTTCTGCGTTTTATTTATTTATTTTTATTTATACTCTTTGTGCACCTTCAACATCCCTCATGTGCAATGTCTCTTCATGATCTTTACAGTGACACTATTCTACCCCACAGGTTGTTCACTGTAACTCCTCCTTTCTCATGCGTAGCTCAACAGCCGAATCGCCTCACATCCCAGTTCTCACATCAAGTCCTTTCCTAATCATCATCGCAACTCTTCATATTCTCTGGCCGTTCTGTTGCCTGTGAGTTCATCATCAGTGGTCGTTATGCTGAGATTCCTTAGCCTCTCTAGCAGTCGAGACTCTTCGTCTTCTCTGTCATTAACGAATCTCTTCATCATCACTGGACGTTATCCTGAGATTCCTTGGCTTATCTAGCTGTCGAGACTCTTCGTCTTCTCTATCGATCACCCTGAAGCCTCTTCGAATTCTCTGTACGGAAACAATTAGTGGTTTCTTGCAGTTCCTTAGAAAACCTCTATGCACTCATGCTCTTGGCGCCTTTTCCCTTTCTGCAATAAACTACACAGTGGGCGCTAGGTCTTTTGGCTAAGCACCTTCCTTTTCACGTGACCACCGGCGATGACCATTCACCTATCCATCAGGCGCTTCGCGACTCGCGACCTCAGGGATCTTGGTATGAGACATCTCGACTCTCCCAAGTCGCGATATCCGAAATGGAGCTTAGCTGGGCTAGCTTCTTTCCTCTCACATGACCACGAGTTATGACCAAGCACTTATTCAATAGGGCACTTAGTGATCTCCAATGTGGAGCCCAACGACGTGCTAGCTCCTCCCTTCATCCTTCGACGACGTGACCTTGACTATGACCATGGGCCAGGCATTCGAGCGCTTCACTTTCCAGATTAATGGACCAGATCCCTTCTTCGATCCGACGACTCAAATCTCATCGCGACTTCGTGTGTCGGGGTTTTGAGTGTGAGCCCACTCTGACTCTTCCAACTCTCGATTCCTGATTCTGCTCCAGATCAACAACCCATATCCTCGGTGATCCAACGACTCAAATCATTTCGTGACTTCACATGTCGGGGGTTTGAGTGTGAGCCAACCTTGACTCTTCCAACTCCCGATATCACATACTTGCTTCAGATCAATGACCCATATCCTCAGTGATCCGACGACTTAGATCATTTTGCGACTTCGCATGTCGGGGGTTTGAGTGTGAGCCAACTCTGACTCTTCCAACTCCTGATTCCCGATTCTTCTCCAGATCAACGGCCCATATCCTTGGTGATTCGATGGTTGTGATCATGTCACGACCTCGCACCTCGCTAGTTCCTACAACACGCACCTTTGACTTCTCCAGTTTGCGAGTCAGCAAAATTCCAATCACTCGCCACGTGTCCTCTGGCTCCAATGGCCAGGATTATTTCACGACCTTGCATATCGTGAGTTCGAGCAACTCTGCCTTTGACTCCTCCAATGTGCAAGTCAGCGAAATTCCAATCGCTCGCCACATGTCCTCTGGCTCCAATAGCCAGGATTATTTCGCGACCTCGCATATTGCGAGTTCAAGCAAATCTGCCTTTGACTCCTCCAATGTGCAATTTAGCGAAATTCCAATCGCTCGCCACGTGTCCTCTGGCTCCAATGGATAGGATTATTTTGCAACCTCGCATATCGTGAGTTCGAGCAACTCTGCCTTTGATTCCTCCAATGTGCAAGTTAGCGAAATTCCAATCGCTCGCCACGTGTCATCTCTGACGATGGACTGTTATGATGACTTCGAAACTTGTCTCCTGCACTTTCCTTAGGATCCAACAGTTGTTGGTCTACACACTCAGATCTAACGGCTGAGATCTGATCTCCTCATCTGCATTTCCTCCTGTCTGTACTCTGATCCAACGACCACTGTCGCTCCTCCTCCTGAGCTTACACTTCCTCCCGACCTGGAAGAATGTCTAAGTGTTAAAGGCCTTGACCTTTGATCCTTCTGCGAGTCTTTCTCTTGGACCTTGTCTGCGCATCTCAGATCGTTATCTCTCCTGAGCTTACATTGTTCCTGTTTTGCCATCAATGCAAACTCTGATCTTGCCATCAATGACAAGCACACTCTGCTTTCTGTCTTTAATCATGCCAACAATCTCCCCCTTTGGCATTGATGGAAACCCTGAACGGTTGCACTATTTTTCTTAGACCTCCAACTATAGCATCCACACCTTTTCTCCCCCTTTGACATCAATGTCAAAGAAAACATGCTCCACCTGCGTTGTTGCAGTACATTTTGGAGGTATCAAATATTCAACCAACACATACTTCCCCTGATAGGATGGACTCTTTTAGGTTGATAGTGGGGTCACTCCCAACTTCTAGTGTAGATACTTAAACTGAGCTTGTGCAAGCGGTTTAGTGAAGATATCAACAATCTGATCTTTGGATGGAATATAATGCAAAGAAACCACAAAGTTGGTTGCATGTTCCATCAAGAAGTGATACTTGATGGGTATATGCTTGGTCTTGGAGTGAAAGACATGATTATTTGACACACTAATTGCACTGGTATTATCACAATGGATTGGGATCAGTGCAGTATAATTTACCTCCAAGTCTGCAAGTTTTTGAATCATCCACAACACTTGGGTACAACAGGTGGCAGCTGCAATGTATTCAACTTCTGTAGTTGATAAGGAAATGGAACCTTGTTTCTTGTTCAACCATGATACAAGATAATCTCCTAAGAAGAATGTGCCTCCACTCGTGTTTTTCCTTTCATCCTTGCAGTTAGCCTAATCAACATCTGAATAGACTGATAGTTGAAAATTTTGATTCCTAGGATACCATAGGCCATAGTTCATTGTTCCTTGCAATTATCTGAATATTCTTTTGACATCTAGCAAATGGCTCTGTTTAGGTGCAGACTGATACCTTCCTACCATTCCAACAACATGCATTTTGTCTGGACGAGATGTTGTGATGTACAATAGGCTGCCTATCATAGACCTATATGAACTCTGATCAACATCAGGTGAAACATCATCCTTGCTTAACTTACATCCAGTGACCATAGGTGTGGTCATAGGTTTAAAATCTTCCATTTGAAACCTTTTCAACATTTCTCTTAGATATTTTTCTTGAGAAAGAAATATCCCTTCAGACCTCTGAGTAATTTGCAGAGCAAGAAAAAATGACAGTTCCCCTATCATAGACATTTCAAATTCAGACTGCGTGGCATAAGCAAACCATTTTACCAATGAAGCATTATTACTACCGAAGATGATGTCATCTACATAGACCAACACAATGAGCAGATCATTACCCTCTTGTTTGATATATATATTGTTGTCAATTGTTCCTCTCTTGAATCCTTTGTCTTGTATATACGTGTCCAGTCTTTGATACCAGGCACGAGGAGCTTGTTTCAACCCATATAAGGCTTTCTTCAGCTTGCAGACAAAGTCAGGATTATTTGATAGTTGGAAACCTTCTGGTTGTTCCATATAAACTTCTTCTTTTAGATCTCCATTTAGAAAAGATGACTTGACATCCATTTGATAAACTTTAAACTTCTTATGACAAACATAGGCAAGAAACATTCTAATAGCTTCTAATCTTTCTACAGGCGCAAATGTTTCATCAAAGTCCAGTCCTTCTATTTGAGTGTATCCTTTGCAGACCAATCTAGCTTTATTTCTTACAATATTTCCTTGCTCAGTCATCTTATTTTTGTAGACCCATTTTGGTCCTATTACATTTTTATCTGTTGGCCTAGGAACGAGTTCCCAAGTGTCATTCTTTTCAATCTGGTCCAGTTCCTCATTTATTGATTTTAACCAATTTACGTCTTTACTGGCCTCATTGAAGTTCTTGGGTTCCACTGTGGATATGAAAGCTATATGTGATTGCTCAGTGTTTTTTATTATCCTTCTCCTGGTTTGTACACCTTTGTCTTTTTCACCAATTATCTGACTTGCGGGATGATTCTTTTGAGTAATTCTAGAGGAAGAATTTGATGTTGTCTGTTGATTTGAGTTTGCCTAAGTATTTGCATCTTCATCGGACTTAGAGTCTTCTTATTATGATTCTTGGACATGTTCAGCTTCAACTTCATCTATATCCTCTGTTGTTGATTCAATATTGTTCACCTCTCTTACTAGAATTCCTTCATCAACTTTTATGTCAAAACCAATTTATGCAGCTTCTTATTACAACATCTGTATCCTTTACTGTTTGTAGCATACCCTAAGAAGATGCTTTCATCAGCCTTGTCATCATACTTGCCAAGGTTCTCACTATTATTTTTTATGTAGCACTTACTCCCAAAGACTTTGAAGTGTTTGATTGAAGCAGGTCTTCCATACCATAGTTCATAAGGTGTCTTGTCACTGTGTGGTCTGAGGTGGGATTTGTTAAGAACATGGACTATTGTGTGTATTGCTTCTGCCCAGTAGGTTTGACCAATGTTCTTCTCATTCATCATTGACCTGGCCATTTGCTGCACGATTCTGTTTTGCCTCTCAACTACTCCATTTTGCTGTGGAGTTCCTAGGATTGTGTATTCTCTCTTGATCCCATTTTTATCACAGAAATCCTTAAAATAACTTGACATAAATTCTCCTCCTCTGTCTGATCTTACTGCCTTTAACCTCTTACCTGTTTGATTCTCAGTTAAAGCCTTAAATATTTTAAATTTTTCAAATGCTTCAACTTTTTCTTTGAGAAAAACAACCCAAGTAAGTCTGGAGTAATAGTCAATGATCAACATAAAATAGTTTTTCTTCCCTATGCCTTCTTGTCTTGATGGTCCACATAAATCCATATGAATTAATTGGAGTGGTTTCTCTGTTGAAGTAGAGCTCTTGGATTTAAACTGAGTCATGTTTAGCTTTCCTACTTGGTAGGGTTTACACACAGAGTCTTGTGGCTTTGATATTCTTGGAAGATCTTTTACTGCCTCAAGATTTTTGAGCTTGATTAAGTGGTCAAAGTTTAGATGTCCAAGTCTCCTATGCCATAACTAGCTTTCATCATGTTTGCTTAGATGACACTCTTCTCTATCTTCTTTCAGNCAAGGTTCTCACTATTATTTTTTATGTAGCACTTACTCCCAAAGACTTTGAAGTGTTTGATTGAAGCAGGTCTTCCATACCATAGTTCATAAGGTGTCTTGTCACTGTGTGGTCTGAGGTGGGATTTGTTAAGAACATGGACTATTGTGTGTATTGCTTCTGCCCAGTAGGTTTGACCAATGTTCTTCTCATTCATCATTGACCTGGCCATTTGCTGCACGATTCTGTTTTGCCTCTCAACTACTCCATTTTGCTGTGGAGTTCCTAGGATTGTGTATTCTCTCTTGATCCCATTTTTATCACAGAAATCCTTAAAATAACTTGACATAAATTCTCCTCCTCTGTCTGATCTTACTGCCTTTAACCTCTTACCTGTTTGATTCTCAGTTAAAGCCTTAAATATTTTAAATTTTTCAAATGCTTCAACTTTTTCTTTGAGAAAAACAACCCAAGTAAGTCTGGAGTAATAGTCAATGATCAACATAAAATAGTTTTTCTTCCCTATGCCTTCTTGTCTTGATGGTCCACATAAATCCATATGAATTAATTGGAGTGGTTTCTCTGTTGAAGTAGAGCTCTTGGATTTAAACTGAGTCATGTTTAGCTTTCCTACTTGGTAGGGTTTACACACAGAGTCTTGTGGCTTTGATATTCTTGGAAGATCTTTTACTGCCTCAAGATTTTTGAGCTTGATTAAGTGGTCAAAGTTTAGATGTCCAAGTCTCCTATGCCATAACTAGCTTTCATCATGTTTGCTTAGATGACACTCTTCTCTATCTTCTTTCAGCACATATACATTATTATCTGTCCTTATGCCTTTAGCCACCACTTGCCCTGAGTTTACAGACTTTATCTTGCAATCCTTGAAGTGAACACCACTTCACATCCTTTGTCACACATTTGACTTACATTGAGCAAATTATGTTTCATCCCATCCACAAGCAGAACATCCCGAGCTTTTCCTTTACCATTACTCAAACTCACCATCCCTTTACCCTTGATTTTACCAGGAGCATCATTTCCAAAGGTTACATTTCCTGATTTGATTTCACTTAGAGACAAAAACTTACTTTTGTCTCCTATCATATGTTTGGAGCATCCGCTATCAATATACCAAGAGTTCTTTTTGTCTTTGAGCTGACAACACTAATCCACACTTGTCATTTTCTTTCTTCTTCCAAACCTTGACGTTTTCAGTAGAGGGATTCAGATCTGATTCATAGTTTCGTAAGCGACAGTCTGCAGCTTTATGTCCATAATTATGGCAGGTGTAACATTCTGGTTCATTTAATAAGGGATCATAACGGTTGTTATACTTAACTTGTGTCATTTTCCCAACCATCACATGCTTTGCAGTCTGTGATTGTTTGTTACTTGGCTGTCTCATTCTTTGTTGCAGAAGATATCTATTCCTCGAGTGTTTTGATTACTCATATCTAAATCTTAAAGAACAGTGTACAACTTTGTGACCAAAGTTAGAACAGGAAAAACAATATCCATAGAAAAATCCTTTGTACCTGGAAAATGGTTGTCTTCTTTGAGCAGGTTGATTTCTTTGTTCTACAGATTTAGTTCTGGCACTTTTTCTTTCACTCTTCCTTGGCGGCTGATTATCTTCCTCTGTTTCTCCATATTTGTTGTTGTCAATGAATGTAGACTTGACAATCTTGATGGATTATTTCTTGTTTGGTTGATTATAACTTGATCCTTCTTCATAACCCAAACCAGTTTTCAAATTTGGATTCTTTTGTTGATTCAGAATGATGGTTAATCCTTTTGAGCCTTCAATGCTTGGAAGATTTTGGAGATACAATGCTTTGAACTTCTCCATTTCTTTTCTGGTTTTTACTACCTCTTCTTCCAAGGCTTCACATCTTGCCTTCTTCTCTGATAACTGTTGTTTCAGAATGTCCTCTGTTTTATGTGCCTCTTCTAACTCCACCTTTAGTAGGGCAAAGTCTTCATTGAGTTTTTTAGCATTCTTTTCAAACTGTATCAACAACTGTTTTTGTTTTCTCTTCTCGAGTCTGAGTCTGTCAATCTCTTCTAAGGCACTGATTAGTTCACCTTCCATATCAACCACAAGTTCTTCATCATTAACATCACTTCCTGTGTTTTGATTAACATAATCCTCTTTGGCCATAAGCACAAAGTCATTAACCTTATCTTCACCATTAGAATCACTATCTGTGTCTCCTAAATAATCATCATTGTTTACACATAAACTTTTCTTTTTATCAAATCTCTTGGATTTATACTTCTCTTCACCTTCAAAGTTCTAGTCCTTCTTCTTATGTGGACACTTAGATGCAAAGTGACCTATCCTTCCACAGTTAAAACATTTAAAGGGAAACTTGTCTTGATACTTGCATGATCCTTTCTTTAGTCTTCTCACAAATTTTGCTTCAATTTCATCAGGCTCAAAATCCTCATTCTTTTATGCTTTAAATGATGCTTCTCTAGAGGTGGGTTTATCTTTAAATATCCTCATTTCATATGCAGTCAACGTTCCTAGAAGTTGATCAAAAGCCAAGGATTTTAGATCATTAAGTTCCTCTATAGCAGAGACCTTCGGGTTGAACCTATCTGGTAGAGATCTCAAAATATTATGAACTAAGGAGGGTTCCTCAATTTTTTCACCAAGTGCTTTCATTGCATTTACTAGTTCTTCAACTCTCAGAAAGTACTTTCCAACAGTTTCATCCTCTTTCATCTTTAGCTGCTCAAACTATACTCTGTAGGTTTGAAGCTTGGCGTCCTTTACCTTCTCATTACCTTCATAACTGCTAATGAGTGTGTCCCACATTTCTTTGGCAGTTTCTAAGTGCATAACTTTTACAAATTTTGCTTCTGCAAGCCCACTCAGAATAACATTCATAGCTTGAGCGTTGAAGCTAAATTCTAGCTTGTCATCCTTATTAGCTAGAACAACTGGCTTTACATAACCAATCTCTACCACATTCGAGACATCTGCACCTAGGGCCATTATGTAGGTTGTCATCCTAACTTTCCAGAAGGCAAAGTTTGTTCCATTGAACAGAGGGGCCTTATTGGTTGAAGTTCCTTCATGGTTTGACATGTTTAAGCTTCCTGATCTACCTTTAGATAAAAGGAACCGGCTTTGATACCAATTGTTAGACAACTGAGAGGGGGGGGTGAATCAGTTGTTACTGTGCTTAAACTATTATGCCCATTTTAAACTCTTCACAGAACACTCAATGACAATTCACAATGATGCATAGAAGTAAACAATAGAATATTAAACATCAATCACACACATGAAATATACAGAGACAAATATTTCCTGAGGAAACCCATAAAGGGAAAAACCTCTTCTTCGTGATATGATAATTAATCTTTATTTTCTTTACATTATCATACTTGTGAGCTCCAACTCCTCTAGAGGCTACAACCTCTGTTTTGCAAGCTTCAACTTGCTGAGAGCACCAACTCTTTGGTTTCTCTAGCACCCACTAGAAGGAAGCACCAACTCTTTAAGTGTTCTAGCACCAACTGGATGGAAGAACCAGCTTCCAGTCACACAGACACCGACCTGTATAACAAAGAACAATAGTTCTCCCTTGCACCACCCCGCCACCCTGATTTTTCTGGCTGCAACCAAATGGAAGCTACAAATCCCTATGTTCAAGCACCTACTTGAAACTCTGAGGACAACAGTCCTCCCTAGAATCTCCCAACCAATCTAAAATATGAATATTTTCCTTTTACAACTTTATCACAGTGATTCAACATTTATCTATGGCTTACCAATCTCATCACTGTTCTGCTACACTGCTCTGCTTTGCCTGCATCAGTGTCTCTCTCCTCGCGTCTGTTGCGCTTTATTTTCTTCTCTCAGATATGCATTTATGTTCCTTGCTTCTTCTGCGCTTCAGCTCCTACATACAACATGCTTCTACCCGCATAAATCACTCTCAACAGCAACACTCGTCTCCTCTCAGTTCTGTGTTTTTTTTATACTCTTTGTGCACCTTCTACATCCCTCATGTGCAATGTCTCTTCATGCTCTTTACAGTGACACTGTTCTATCCCACAGGTTGTTCACTGTAACTCCTCCTTGCTCGTGCATAGCTCAACAACCGAATTTCCTGCCATCCCAGTTCTCACATCAAGTCCTTTCCTGATCGTCATCGCAACTCTTCATATTCTCTGGTAGTTCTGTTGCCAGTGAGTTCATCATCAGTGGCCGTTATGCTGAGATTCCTTAGCCTCTATTGTAGTCGAGACTCTTCATCTTCTCTGTCATTACCGAATCTCTTCATCATCACTGGACGTTATCCTGAGATTCCTTGGCTTATCTGGCAGTCGAGACTCTTCGTCTTCTCTGTCGATCACCCTGAAGCCTCTTCGAATTCTCTGTGTTGAAACAATTAGTGGTTTATTGCAGTTCCCCATAAAACCTCCGCCCACTCATGCTCTTGGCGCCTTTTCCCTTTTTGCAATAAACTACACAGTGGGCACTAGTTCTTCTGGCTAAGCCCCTTCCTTTCACGTGACCATCAGCGGTGACCATTCACCTATCCAACAGGCGCTTTGCAACTCGCGACCTTAGGGATCTTGGTATGAGACATCTTGACTCTCCCAAGTCGCAATATTCGAAATGGAGCTTAGATGGGCTAGCTCCTTTCCTCTCACATGACCACAAGCTGTGAACAAGAGCTTATTCAATAGGGCACTTGGCGATCTCTAATGTGGAGCTCAGCGACGTGCTAGCTCCTCCCTTCATCCTTCGACGAAGTGATCTTGGCTATGACCACGGGCTAGGCATTCGAGCGCTTCACTTGCCAGATCAATGGACCAGATCCCTTCTTCGATCCGACAACTCAAATCTCATCGCGACTTCGCGTGTTGGGGTTTTGAGTGTGAGCCCACTCTGACTCTTCCAACTCCCGATTCTTGATTCTACTCCATATCAATGGCCCATATCCTCGGTGATTCAATGACTTAGATCATTTCATGACTTCACGTGTTGGGGGTTTGAGTGTGAGCCAACCCTGACTCTTCCAACTCCCGATATCCGATACTTGCTTCAGATCGACGACCCATATCCTCGGTAATCCGATGGCTTAGATCGTTTCGCGACTTCGCGTGTCAGGGGTTTGAGTGTGAGCCAACTCTGACTCTTCCAACTCCCGATTCCCGATTCTACTCCAAATCAACGACCCATATCCTTGGTGATTCGATGGTTGTGATCATGTCGCGACCTCGCACCTCGCGAGTTCCTACAACACGCACCTTTGACTTCTCCAGTTTGTGAGTCAGCGAAATTCCAATCGCTCGCCATGTGTCCTCTGGCTCCAATGGCTAGGATTATTTCGCGACCTTTCATACCGCGAGTTTGAGCAACTCTGCCTTTGACTCCTACAATGTGAAAGTCAGCGAAATTCCAATCGCTCACCACGTGTCCTCTGGCTCCAATGGCCAGGATTATTTCGCGACCTCGCATATCGCGAGTTCGAGCAACTTTGCCTTTGACTCCTCCAATGTGCAAGTCAGTGAAATTCCAATCGCTCACCATGTGTCCTCTGGCTCCAATGGCCAAGATTATTTCCTGACCTTGCATATCGCGAGTTCGAGCAACTCTGCCTTTGACTACTCCAATGTGCAAGTCAGCGAAATTCCAATCGCTCGCCACGTGTCATCTCTGACGATGGACGGTTATGATGACTTCAGAACTTGTCTCGTGCACTTTCCTTAGGATCCAACAGCTGTTGGTCTACGCACTCAGATCTAACAGCTGAGATCTGATCTCCTCATCTGCGCTTCCTCTTGTCTGTACTTTGATCCGACGACCACTATTGCTCCTCCTCCTGAGAATACGCTTCCTCCCGACCTGGAAGAATGTCTAAGTGTCAAAGGCCTCGACCTTTGATCCTTCTACGAGTCCTTCTCTTGGACCTCGTCTGCACATCTCAGATCGCTATCTCTCCTGAGCTTACGTTGTTCCTGTTTTTCCATCGATGCAAACTCTGATCTTGCCATCAATGACAAGCACACTCTGCCTTTTGTCTGTAATCATGCCAACAGACTTCACCATCTACGAATGCAACCCTTAAGCCTTTCTTATCTAAAGCTGAGATAGAAAGAAAATTCTTTGTCAAACATGGTACATATAGTACATCCTTCATCTTCATTGGGGTCCCTGAATCAAGTTTGTAAGTGGACTCTCCCACTCCTTTGATAGGGTACTGGTAATCATCTCCAAGTGTAACTTTCTGGGGAAAGTTATTTTCTGTGAGGCTAGAGAGAATGTCTCTCTGACCTGTCATGTGCTTAGAAGCACCACTATCTATGAGCCAAGTATCCTCTCCAGGTGAAACTGATCCTGAGAGGGCAGAGAATAAGACATAGTCTTCAATCTTTTCTTTAATCATCTTCATGGGTGGCTCATCATCTTCAACTGCATGGGCGTGGTGTCTTTTGTTATTTCTCTTCTTGTATTTTTCTCTTCTACCTGGACAATTCTTAGCAATATGTCCCATCTTGTCACAATGGTAACAATGATGAGAGGAGAAATCCTTTTCTCTTTTTTGACCTTTCTGAAACTTCTGGAATCTCCTTAGAGGGTGAGATTCTTTATGGATGAATCTATTTAGGGAGTGAGATTCCTTATGTAGGTGGATCTCCTTCTTGAAGTGAGACCTTCTCTTTCCTCCTTTAGCATGAGCATCTAGGGCTTGATCTTCATCCCTTAATAGTACTGCTTCTCAGTTAGTTACTCTTGCTTCTTCTTGAACACATTCTTCCCAAAGACTGTCAAATAGTTTGGATGAATGCATCCTAAGGTCTTGTGAGACCATTAAGAGTTGTCATTATGAGTTCATCTTCATCTAGGTTATCTCCAATTGCTTCTAGTTGTTCCTTGAATTGAGAGATCCTAGAGAAATAGTCATGAACTGTTTCTCCTTTCTGCATCTTTGTATTCTTGAGTTGGGTTCTCAAGTTCATCTTCTGGTTAATGTTTCTTCCTTCATACAATCTGGTTAGGGCATCAAACATTTCTTTTGGATTATTCTTAGAAGCCACTTGAGGGATCAAGTGATCTTTAATAGAGTCTTCAATGATTCTTTTGGCCCTAAACATGTCCTTTTGGTACTTTGCTTTAGTTTTAGCATCTACGGGTTTTGGTACATTTTCCTTGATGAATGTTGCAAAGTCATTCTCTTCAAGAATGAGTGCAATCCTATACTTCCAGGCATGGAAGTTATCCACACCTTCTAATTTGTCAAAAATCTTGGTGATTGCAAACATCTTGACCTAGAGCTGGGAAAATGACCAAAAAATGAAAGTGCTCTGAATTTAGATCTGAACTTACCAGTAGGTGAGCTTCGCTGAGGCGAGTATCCTGGTGTCGTCTATTTTTTGAAAATCCAAATTTTACCCCTTGAAACTGGGCCTGTGCAAATTTGGACTGGTACTCATTCTGGTCAGGGTTTTCTGGTTTTCTAGTACCAATAAAAACTAGGGTTTCACTTTCCGGAGGCTCTGGCCACTAAAAAGGTGCGCTCAAGATGCCAATGAGTTCGCTAGGATAGGGTGCACTTCCCTAGGTAGTTTTTAGGCTGAAATTCTCTTCCAACAAAAATCCCTAATTTTATTGTACGACAACAATGACGTTTTTGGTAATGAAAGGTGCTCTATTCAATCAAGATCTGATACCATGTTAAATTTAGAGCAACTATTAAGTTCTTTTCAATTTACTAGACAATAATAGCATAAGTAGGATCATTGAAAGATACACAATCACAAGGTACACAACATTTATCCTGGGAAACTCTCATGGGCCAACAAAATCTTCCTTAATATAGATTGCCAATACAATGCCAAGATAATAAACCAAACACAAGAAAATTTCCAACATTGAGCAATACGCCTCTCTCTTCCTTCTTCCAGCAACTGGCAACTAACTGCAACTTCCTTCAAACTTGCGCACTAGATGAGTGACTTGAGTGAGTGAACTAATGAGGCACCTTGCACTCTTATTTATACTAGATGGCATGCGCTAGGGAGGTGTCTCTTCATCAAGCAGGGTCTACTTATTCTTTAGTGGCTAAAACCACTTTAATTAGTCCTGGGGGCCGACTTCTTAATTAACAACATATAATTAGGGTTTGACCAATCCACAAAAGAGGATTTGGTCTTATACAAAGCCCGACATGATCAATCCACAAAAGGGGATTGATCTACAAGATAATAGCTCAATAATAAGTAGAATATTCTTTGCAAATGCAATATTTCAACATGATGCATACAAAGAGGCATACACAAAAGAGGAGGACTTCAAGGAGGTATTTCAACAGCTAGAAGGCCAAGTTCGTGTAGAAGAAGGTGGCAACAAGTCTAACTATCATCTACAGGATGGGTTTCTCTACATGCTAGACAAGCTCTATTTCCTAAAGGTAAAATATTGCGTCCTATTAGAAAGGCTCACACCTCCAAAGTTGCAGGGAATTTTGGTGTTGGGAAGACAATTGCCAACCTACAAAGGTATGTGTATTGGCTCAGAATGCAAGCAAACGTAGCTCGGTATATTAGAGGATGCATATTTTATTGTACCAACAATCCCAATAATAGAAAGCAAGGTTTATACCATCCCTTACCTATATCTACTAGACCATGGGAGAGTATCTTCATGGATTTCCTAAGTGGTTTGCCAAGAACCAAGAAAGGACATGACCAAAAATTGTGTAGTAGTTGACAACTTTACTAAGATGTGCATTCTCATTCCTTGTAAAAGGACCATCAAGGGACAAGATGCAACAAACATGTTCTTTGAAAATCTCTCGATGCACTTTGGGATACCAAGTAGCATCATCTTAAATAGAGATATCAGATTTTTTGGTGCCTTTTGGACTACACTTTGGGAAAAGATGGACACCAAGTTGAAGAGATCCACAACTTTCCATCCATAGACAAATGGGTAGAAAAAAGTAGTGAATAGGACATTGGTTCATCTTTTGTGGGGTTACAATCAGAGGCAGTCAAGGACCTAGGATGAAAATTTGTTTTATATTCAACACTCTTGTAATAGAGCAATCCACACTTCTATCAATAAGTCCCTTTTGAAACTTGCTTTAGATTTTTTCCACCTTCACCCTTAGATGTTGTATACGGATAATAACGAGGAGTGAGGAAAGACACCACAAAGGAAGCATTGAAGCCTAAAAAATCACTGATAAGATTAGGAAGATCCATTTGCAAGTACAGGAGATGTTGAGAATTCATAGGAAAAGTACAAGCCCTGGCATGACCAACAAAGAACTGAGAAGACATTCAAGATGGGAGATATAGTCTAGTTTCATCTGAACAAAGAAAGGCTCCAAGGTCCTAGTAAGAAGATCAAGGCTCTGTGGTATGGTCCTTTTGAAGTGTTAGAGAAGGCAAGTGATAATTCCTATAGACTCAGTTTACCTTCATATATGTGCATTTACAAAGTAGTGAATGTAGAGAATATAAAACCCTATGAGCATTCCATGGTAGACTAGGAAACTGGCGGGAAAGTCTTACCTACCATAGAGGACTTAGCACCATAAGATCAGGTAGAGTTGGAAAAGGATACAGTTTTGCAGAAGAAGTCCAAGACCACCGGATGGGGGTAGCATGAACTCTAACAGGTTGGGTTGAAAAGACAACTTCCAGGCAAAGCCAAATGGTACTCTAGGGAAAAGGTAAAGGACAAATTTCCTCACCTCCTCTAGTAAAAGATTTTTGGGACCAAAAGCCTCCCTAAATGAGGAGGTATGATCTAAAATGGATCATTATGTAATTTTTCATCTATGTTGGTACTTTCTGGGTGGACAAATTGGAGCTATTGGCTTGTAGGGCCCATTTTTGGGGTAGGTCTTGTGTTAGTGATTTGGGATCCAAAAACTTCCAGAGCAGATTTGAGGCATCAAACAACATTTTGGGGAGTCAAATTATTGCAAACAAAGTTTACATCCTCCCACAAGTTGACCTATCAATCAAAGTTCGTATGAGGAAGTTATGCCTCCCACAAGTTGACCTATCATGTTGACCACAATGGTATCAAGTGGATGCCATGTCGGCTTCCATTACTCACATGTGGAGCTAGTTCAGTTTGGACTTTCAAGAAGAATCTAGAGGGTCCAAAACCCTAACCCTAATCGGGAGTTGATGCATGCAAAAACCCTAACCCTAACACCAACCATCATGACATTGATAAACATTGAGAAGTTAGGATAGGAAGGGATTCCATTCTTATTGGATTGATTATTGTTATCTAGTCAAGTAGAGCAAGGTAGTGGGATATTGGTGCAGAATAGTAGAAGTAGACGACCCTATAGCAGCCATATAGACCACAAAGTCCATGGTAATTCCATAGTGACTTCACCGTTCTTTGTATTTGCATTTCATAACCGAAAAGAAAAGAAAAAGGCATAGTCCTCAGTCCTCACCTTCTGGCTGGGATTTTCCTGTATTGGGTTTTCCTTGAGTACATCTTGTGTTCATTGTGTGGATGGTGTGCTATTTGCTTTAGAGTCTTTCATTTCAGTCTCAATTTTTTTTAGTATTTCATGCACTAAGCTAATAAAATTAAATTCTTAATCTTAAGTGAAACACTGCATAACAAGAGTTTGCAGAAACTTGTAAGACTGTTGGGACAAATTGTTCCAACGGATTATCAACGATACTTTATAGATCATTGTGCCTCAAATCCCAACATGAAATGTGGTGAGAAACAACAGGTTTTGATTTCATGCACAAGGAATTAGAAGATTGATTAACACAATATAATTGGTATTTCATTAAAATTTAGTAATGAAGATTACAGTAGCAACGTTCATCAAAGCCACAGAAAATAGAATTCTTGATCTCTCAATACAAGGTATATGGTTACTCTGTTTACAGAAAGGGAATAACATCTTTCATGAGTTAAAGAAAATGCTTATCCAAAAGCTGCAAATAAAAAGTATTTTTATTCTTAACAAAATTGACATGACAAGTCTCTCAAGTTGATAGAAAAGGGGCAAGTTTGAGCAGAAGCCTATATTAAGCAACGATGCTTGTTAAATATCTATTGTTTGAAGATGGCTGGCTCTTTCAACATACAGTTTAGTAGGTTCCGGCTTATTGTTGTTCAAATATCAAAGTATGTTTTATAAGTTGACTTTCCCTTGTGCAAGATAACGAACTTTTCAACTAGAGAATAACAGCTCAAAATCTAAACCAAATATTTATCTTAATATCAAACACAATAACCAGTTGTGAAATCTGAAGCAAGAAAACAGACCACCACCCAGTCTTCTAAGCTGGATTGAATGCAAGAGTCTCCCTGTATATCAGTTCTCTCATCAACTCCTTAGTCAATGCATGCTGCTCAAATTCAAAGTTGAATGGTATGGGGCAGGTAGGCTCATCAGTTTCGTCATGCAGACTAGCCAGGTAAGGATGATTTAATGCTTCCGCCACTGGACAAAAAGAAAAACATGTTTTGTTATGTATTATGTAATTCAGACCATAGTTTCTACAAGGTCAAGAAAGAAGTACAAAAAGAAAACAAAAATATGCTATTGAAACATCAAAATTTGAATTGCATTCATCTTGCAAGCAACAAAATGATATTAATTTCTACACTCAACTGACACAACAATCTTTTCAAGGTTTACAGGGCATGGCTACACTGACTTTCCTGACAATTTAGAGTTCCTCCGCCCTTAATGAGATTCAACAAAGTATTTTCTCCTATTTTAGTAAACTAAAAGGTAAAATAGATAGGGTTGAGTGGCTCCTTTTCTCTTCTTCCTGGACAGACACATCTCCAACACTGTTAAGGCATGTCTCTCATAGCATGCAAGGAAAAAAGTACGCCATTTTTGAAAACATATATCTATCGTAACAAAAACTATATTAAATCTGCATTGTGTTTTTGGAAGTCCAAGCACAAATTCCATTGAGATGATTTTCCATGGACCCTTCAACACTAGCAATTATGTATGCAACCTTGCGTTTCAACTCTGTCCCTTTGCCATTTGACAAATTCTGCACCTCTCCACAAATCTTCTCACTTCATTCTTCATGCTTGACCAATAACAGTCCTCTTCAAGCAAAACTTGTCTTGCCATGCCCAAAGTGTCTAACAAGTCCACCATAATGCAACTCTCTATGAGATTCTCCCTCATCGATCCTTCTTGAATGCATAATTGTTTGCTTTTAAACAAGTAACCATCTTATAGAAACAAATCCAGTTGCATTGTCCTATCTTGGCATGTTGAATTCATACAAATCTGAGCAATTTACCCAAAATATCTACCATTCTCGTATCTCTTTAGTCATCTCAAAGCCCATTACAACATTCTTCATGGTGGTAAGCAACATCACTCTTCTAATTCACACATCAGCCACTTTATTTTCTTTCCAACCATGAGAGGTCAACTTGGTCAATGAAAGTGGGGTGTTATAGTGCCCACCTGGGTTTGAATCCTCAAAAATGTGGTCGTCATGCTTCTGCAAAGGGACCATCGATTAGAGATTGAACTGTCATGGCCATTAATTTAGGTCTGCAGTCACACAGCTCATAAGTGTAAACAATGTCCCACATCTTAATAGGTGGTGGATACTTGACACTTAGTGTAATACGGAAGCTCTTGAGTTTACTTTTATTTTCTTTAGATACCTTATGTTTCACCACAAAAGAGTAACTCTATAGAAACTCAACCCACTTGACATGTTATTAATTTAGTTTTTCTTCAACATTGGCAATTGTGTATACAAAGTTACAAACTTGTGTTTTGAGTCTTTGACTCTATCCCTTTGCCATTTGAAAATTTTTGCATCTCTCCACAAACTATGCACCTCTTCACAGAGTTCATCATTGCAAATTGCAATGACACAACACCTAGTTATGCGTCATAACTCTCAGATATGATTTGGGAAGTAGTCAGGCATTCTATTAGAATATAAAGCTTACTGTGTAATAAAGTCACTCTATGACTTTAGGTTATGTTCATGTTCACTTTTTGTGTAAAGTGTTCTATCCCACACTCATAAGTGGAAATGACTTATTTATGAACAATGAGATATAAGGAGGTAAACTCCACTATAATAAATGCACCAGCTGTTCATAATATCATATATGTGTTATAGTGTAATCTCTCTTGTTTGTGCTCATCGCTAGTTTGTAACATGGTATTAGAGCGGGAGAGCGTTGAGGACTAGTTCTCCAAAGGCCTAATTAGATTAACTAGAAGCAACTTGATTCCAAGGATTGAAAGAGGCTTGGAGGAGTGAAAAATTTGCATGAGTTGCCATTGGTGGAGGAGCCACCACAAGAAAAAGAACCACCGCCATACCTATCAACTGCAAAGGAACCACGGTATGTAGGCCACCGCAGTCTGTTCCATTCAAGAATCGATCCACCATACTTATCAGCCATTGTATGGCTTGAGTAGCTACCATGACTTGTTGAGCCACCACAGACTTTTATAGCCTCCGTACAGGACACCCACGATCTGAGTGTACAAAGGAGGACACCCACGATGCTGCTGGTATTTCCTTTGCACAAGAGCCAAGCCTCTACACCGATCCACAGAGGATCGACAATCTCCTCAACACAATTTTAGAGCTCGATCTGATCTGAGAATTAGCATAGGATCTAATTTGTTCAATCTAAATGGAATCTAGAACAATAAGAATTACAAAACACCGCTTAGATCTAAGTTTTATGCGTTCAATCTACGAGTCACAAATCGACCAACAACAAATGTAACCAACACCACCATAACTGCTTGTGATATGTTTCAAGGGTGGCCATGCTATCTTTCCGCAGCTTGTGGGGCACAAAATCGGCCAGATCCACATGAGATTCAAGTTATATTATAGTTCACTGAAAGGAGAGATCGATGGGACATAAAGATTCATGAGTGAGATTAGAACGGATGTATAGTCCCTGGATATTAAAGAAAAAAACTCATTTGTATAGTCCCTGGATATTAAAGAAAAAACTCATTTAGGTTATTTAAAGCTTCTTTCTAGCATTGGGAAGATTACATGTACATGACACATTTTCTAACGATAAGGCTTGGGATGATATATCTATGATCATACCATACTCTCTGTTTTCCCCTGCGATCTCATAATGGTGCTTAGTTCATAGGATAAAAGGGGTACTTCAAAAGAATCAAAGGTGTAATGTGTTACCCCTTATTTTGGCATAGGGGTACCCCTAGTGAATTTCTTTGCTGCCCGTTGTATTTTTATGAGCTTTGGGCAGTTGGGGCACTTACTTATCACATTGAGATAGAGGTTTTGATGGCATATTGGTTTGGTACTTGATGATGCATAGTCCCTTTGTCAAAGCACCCTAGGGTTTGAGCATGGCATTGGCTTCATTTCGATGTTTGGGCATGTTCATAGTTCCCAAGGCATCTTCACATATCTCAAGGTAGTTCAAGGTTCCCAAGACATTGGCCATAACAATTTTGATATTTATTCATGCATTAAACCTCTCATGCCATGCCACGTCCTAGATTTTGGATCTCTCACCTTGTTCACACATTTTGTGTTATGTTTCACCTTATTCGAGGGGACGTCCTCCTTGGAGGTTTCATTTGGGGCCTCCATATGGCACGTGTGGACTTGTTGGGGCTCTCCCATGATTTAAGGAAGTATTTGACACATTTTGAGGAGGATTGCTTCTCCTTGAAGACTTCACACATGACTTTTGGAGCTGGGTTTGAGGGGCGACCCCCTTTTGACGGTTTTTACTCGTGATTTTGGAGGACTTTTTCACCTTGGAGTCTTACACGTCCACCTTGAAGGAGACTTGGGAGTCTTTACTTGCATGATTTGTGGAGATTGCTTGAAGACACCCCTTTGGAGGCCTTTGGAGGCTAGCGTTGCACTTTGGGTCACTTTCTTCCCTCACTTATGGAGATGTCCCTCTCTCTTGGACTATTTTCACTTGGATCATTGTACATGTGGCTTGACCACTCCATGTTTATTGTATTTTAGACTAGATAGTTGGAGAAAATTGTATTTTACTTCTCCATAGGCTAGTCCTAAGGATCTCACATGAGATATAGTTATTTTATTGTAAAAGGAAGTTGAGCAACACCTATATAAAGAGGTACCCTTCCTCATTATCACTCATGGTTGGATTTTTGGAGATTTCACTCCTTGGAGCTTAACTAACATATCTTTCTTGGAGCATATGGTTGTGTAAAGGGTTCTTTCTTTGTGGATGATTTTTGTCAATTCTCGAGGCTTCTCTATCTTGGTTCTTCTTTGTTGCATAAGGATTAATGGTGAAATGCTCAAGTCTTCTACAAAATAACTAGATTGATCCATTTGAAGGGTAAATCTACCACTTGGATGGAAGACGTTCTAAGGTAATTCCTTCCTTCTTTCTTTGTTGATTTGGTGCCTTGCTTTGTTTTTCCTTTGGATCCATAGCAAGATGTATTAAGTAAATTCATCAAGTCATAGTTTATCTTGTTGGTGAAGGTTATTCTGGTGGGGATCCCTTCTTGTTGAACCTTGATTTTCATTTTTGATCTTGATTGGGTGATGTATTACTCTTCCTTTCGGTTCTAATCTGTAATCCCTAATCCTTGAATGAGATAGACCAATTCTTGTAATGTCCCTGATCCGTACCCTTTATAATTGTACATATAGGCAGGTGAGCCATTGGTACCAATTGTTAATGTAAGTGTACATATAGGCTGGTGAGTCGTTGGCACTAAGTTTTGGTGTTGCGCGCACCTGAATAGTGCATGGAGGATTGTTATCAAAGACAGGGTGTGCACATTTCATAGTGTTGCGCACACCTGGGTAAGTGTGCACATTTGACAGAGTTGCGCACACTTGGGTAAGTGCGTAGAAATGACCTAGGAGTGTGAACAGAGCTAAGTTATATATATATATATATATATATGGCTTTATATGTATTGAGGCCAGAGAGCTTGTGTGTTTATGAGGTTGTTGAGCCGAGACGCAAATAGGCCAGTGCACCTATCCATATAAATATAATCATAGTTATTAAAAATAATCATCGTTGCGCACAGACAGACTCAGACGAGAAGAGATGGGGGGCTGACTCTACCGGAATAGGGAAAAGGGGGCCAAACTTAAGTCTTAGGGAATATTTTATAATATTTCCAGAAAATCGTATTGTTGGATAATTATTTTATCCTAAGTTCTCGAGAGAAGGGAAAGGGTCACCAAGTGGCTTAAGCTACTTATGAAGGTGACAAGTGTCGAGTTTAAGGCATGCAATATATATTGTTGGCCTTAGTGTATTTTGGGGGGGAATTATTCATTATTCACTCTCGTGTGCAGTAGGGGATCGGTCCAGGCAGAGGGAGACTATTACCTTATCTACACAGAGGAGCTTGTAAGCGTTTTTTGTTTTGTATCCAGAGCGTTTCTATCAAAGGGGCAGGTTTTCATGCCCGTGAGAAGTCTCTCTGGGTGAGAGTTTTTTTGTTGAAGAAGTGGTTCGTCAAGCCCATGAGCAAACTTTCTAGGTGAGATTTTTGCTGAGAATTGTTCCCTGGTGCGTTGGGCATTAGTCGCAGGGCTCGGAGAATTCATGTCTGGCATGTTGCTCGTAACCCTGGAAGGGAAGTGGTGCAGTCGAAGGATTGTTGAGCAAAGAAGGGGCACACTTCCTTGGGTGTGACAGGTGCGTGAGGAATGAGGGACTATAGGCTAATTGCAGCAGCGGGTACCTTGGATTGAGCAATTCTGTTGTGAATCAGACCTTAGCCTGTCACTAGGAACCCTTTTTCCCTGGTGGAGTTAAGCCCCAGCTCGAGGGTGACTTGTCGCTGAAAGCTTATGAGCAACAGAGTCTATGGCTGGGAGGAACGTCTGAGTTATGTGCGCAGTTGGTGACTTTCATAAAAGATAAGTGTCTTTATGTGTTTTTCTTGTTTATTGTGTGCTTATTTATCTATGTTTGACATGGGTTGATTCTTGTATGTTGTCGCATATAAGTAATTGTTGTTACTCTGTTTAATGCTGCTTGCACATGTAAGTATGGTGCTTATAGCCTGTATCTGTAGTTGTGCATGAGTATAATAGATGTTCATAGTTTTTCTATAAGATAACCTTATTATTTTAGTATGAGCCTTCGGGGAATGTTGAAAGGTCGTGCGCGCAAAGAATACTCTGTGTGCACCAAAGGCTAGATTGCTTTTGCGCATTGGGAAACGGTCTACGTGCACAAGGAGAATAGATTTGGTGTGAGACGCCAAGATGGTTGCACACAAAGTAGTGTTGTGTGATAAATACACTAGTGCGCAGTTGTTTGAGTTACTTTCGCTGCTTAAAGTTGTGTTAAAAGGAGAAATTTAGTGTGGCGCGACTCAGCTTGAGGTTGAGCACGTTACTTCAAGTGATATTGCGCAGACCAGGGTTAGTATAGAATTTGCGCAGTGGATTTTTGGAGTAGCATGGCCCAGCCTGGGTGGATGGGGATGTTACATTGTGGTATCGGATCATAAATGAGGAGGAGTTGGAGTAGCGGGACCCAGCCTGGATGGCTGGGTATGCTAGAGATTGGTATCAGAGCAACAATGAGTTGAGATTGGGTGATGTGGCTTAGCTTGGGGTGGCTGGGTACATTACAGATTGTGGTTGGTTACGTTACAGATTGGTCTCAGAGAAACAGTGAGTTGAGATTGGGTGACATGGCCCAGCCTGGGGTGGCTAGGTACGTTACAATTCTTAAGAGGGTTTCTTCTTGACCTCATAAGCCATTTGATTCACCTTGACTCCATTTCCCTTGTTAGATTTGACACTGATCTCTACTTCCTTCCATCACCTATTTTAAAACCCTAAAAATCCCAAAGCTCTGTTTTACTAAGGCTACTCTCACTTCACCTTGTACCTCATTGCTTAGCCTTATATATCCTGCTAGGGATACCCCCTTGAGCTAGCCTAAAGTGAAGAGGATAGATTATTGAGGTGATAGTAGTGGCCATCCTAACAATTTCCCCTTGAGTTGTACCTTGTGGATTAGGGATTTTATCATTAAGTACAATTTGAGCGGTAACATAGCGGAAGCAGTTTCATCTTCAAAGAAGAAGAGGGGGCAAAAATTATCAAAGATGAAATCTTTTATTTTGGCTCAATTCTCACACTTTAGGGTTTCTTAGTGGCTTTCTAGCATATTACTCATAGTTTAATTTACTTTCAGCAACATTTTTTGCCACGGTCTTTTATCAATCTGTTCAACAGGGCGATTTAGGGTTTCGGCATTTAGTCATCTAGCTCAATTTCTATTACGATGTTGACAAGTTGTAAGAAGATGGGTTACACAAGCCATTCTCTCGAGTGGATCAAAGGAGGAATAACCATTGTTGAAGATCCACCAAATGCTAACAGTGGTGATGATATTACTGAAGAAAGGGCATTCTACACATTTTAAGAAGCCTACACTTTGAAGATAGGAAGGGATCTAGTGTACATACAACTCGACATGGATGGTTTCCCACATAATTCAAGAGTTTGTGGATCTTGGAAATTGTTCCTCATTAGGGTTTTGAGACATGCATGTGGATTTTTGTCCAGTAATTGAATCCAGGAGTTCGAAGAGGTGGAATTCGAGAACTCAAGAATTCAACTTGGGAGCTACACCTTCATGAAGGTTACAAGGCAACTTGATGGATCTCTACCTAGTCCAAGAACTATTTTCCAAAGAAGAAGCTTTTGAAGAATGTTTGGTTCTAATTACTTCTATTGTTTTTGTGTTCAATTAGTATGTGTTTGCCTTCAGTTAGTATGTTTTGATTTCGGTACTATAAGCATTAAGATGGGGTGTTAGACTGTAAGGCTTATTGTGTAATAGTCACTTTATGACTTTAGGTTATGTTCATGTTCACTTATTGTGTAAAGTGGTCTATCCTATTCCTAGATTCATAAGTGGAAATGATTTGCTCATTGAACAATGATATATAATGAGGTAAACTCCATTGTAGTAAATGCACCAGTTACTCATAATATCATATGTGTTATTGTGTAATCTCTCTTGTTTTTGTTCATCACTAGTTTGTAATATATCCTAGCATTCATCTGAGCTCACGATGGGCTTCTATCACACATCCTTCTATCCATTCACTCACCATAATTGCAGGAAAGCATTCCTAAAGATAAAGAAACTTCGAAATATGCCTTTGAATTGCAAATAAGTGTTTGACATCCAAAGAGCTCATACAATGGTGCCATTGATCCCACAAAACCTAGATAGTTGCATCTCAATCAAAGAGGCTCCGAGGTATCACTTCTTGATGATGAACAATACAATAAGCATTATAATTGCCAGAAATCTGAAGCTTCATTGGTGTTGGTGCAACATTCGATGAATATTTCACACTGCGTGAAAAAGAGATGAGATCCACAATGCAAACACACATTCAATTGGTAGTTGTAGTAGCAAACAAAAATGAGTACCAATACATTTTGCCTCCCAAGGCTAAAATGCATTCAGTGAAGAGCTACAACAACAACCAAGGGTGAGCAACAATGCGATTTTCCTCCCAAGGTAAGCATTGAATCATTTTTCCTTTGTTGGACTAGTGAGACTTAGAAAACAGAAAGGGAGCTAAAACACATTGACGAAGGAGATGTAGCAGCTGAACAAGTGAGTATATGATGTATTTTACCTTTGAGGCATTGTCAAACCTTTCCACAAGGTAAAAAAAACATGGGAGACCAAAACACATTAGCTGGGAAGTTGAGGAAGAGAACCAAAGTAGCAAGCAGTGTTTTTTTCCCTTTGGGGTTTTTTCAAGCCTTGATGAAAGTGGAAAAACACACAAGGACACAAAACGAACTACCTGGGAGGTTGCAGCAATGAAACAAGTGAGAGGCGGATGCATTTTTCCCTTTAAGGCTTTGTCGAACCCCACCACAAGTCAAAAAATGCACTAAGAAGCAAATCACATCATTGGAGAGGGTGTAGTGGCTACTTGGAGCAACAACCAATGTGTTTTATCCTTAGAGGCATTGTTGGACCCCACAAGAAATGAAAAACACAATAGAAGGTAAAACATGCCACCAAAGGGGCTGCAGAGCATCAAGCAATGTATTTTTTCTCTTAGAGGCATTATCAGAACCCCAAGAAAGTAAAAAAATGCACCAAGTAAAACACATCAGTGGATGGGTTGCAAAAACACATCTGATGAAGACAAGATGCATTTTACTCTTCGAGATGGCCAGTGCAGCATTTTCCTTACCAGGCAAGCTTTGGAGCCAAGATCTTGCCCATAGATATTAACTCGATAGTGCTTGGGATTAGACAAGATTCTCCATGCTCAACACCATCTTTTCTTGTTGTTCATCATGTTTCACAAGTGCATATTTATTTACTGACCATGTGAATTGAGTATTATAAGCAAGATAGTTTTCCATAGCTAACGCAAAGCACTGAGTGATGGCTAGGAAAAATATGAACCTGGAATCATGTTCCTCATGCTCAATTACCTATAAACCAACTAATCTTAACTCGACTATCGATTCATAGCTGCTATGTATTATTTAAAGATGATGACATTTTTAATTAAATGACAATTTTTTTTAAATAAACAGGTGAAAGACGCCAAAACCATTGTACACTGCCTGAAAATCAAGAATGAGTTCAAAATTGCATTCCTCATACTTGTATACTCCCAAATCAGTCGGTTACATGCCTCACACTCCATGGTGACCTTGTTTATTAGCTTGTTGATGAGATTTATTAAACAATAGCGTTAATTAGCAGGGATTTTATAAGTGAAGAATTAAGTATGTTTTATATTGCTTCAAGTGAATGAAAGATACGAGATGACATTGTGCATTCACAAGAGGGAAAACAATCTCACTTTATTCTTATTCATCAATTTCATCTTCATCATTTAATTTTTTCTATTAATAAAACATGTGTTTTCCATGTTAAACTAGTTATGCTAGTCTTTTTATTATGATTTGTTATGCTAGTGAATTATTGGGCCACCAAGGTAGTATGTTATCCTCTATCTCATAAGTATCATTTCAATCCCGCCATGATCTTTGAAATTTAATTACAGGGCTTTCATGTGAAAAAGACTAAATGAAGAAGAGGATTTATGAGTGGGGATGAAGGAGAATTGATGCAGAATCAAGGCCCCAAGGTAACTTCAATTAAGTGCAAGAAGAAAGAAGGCACTTCCAAACCAAAGCAGGGATGCAAAGTGCATTTGTCGGACTGAGAAGAAGAGTGATTTTCCAAGAAAGATCCATGCCCGAAGAGGAATGAAGAAAGAGACTACAAACCATATTCCCAACCAAGCAACAAATGTGAAGGAAACACAATTTGCAGCCAAATGAAAACTGAGGTAGGCTTGAGAATCAAAGCATTGGAAATATGCAAGCAAGAGAGAAAAGTGGACATCAAAGTGATGTGGGTGATTGTCTTGATTCAGTGTTATTTAGAAGTCTCACATGATAGACCGGAATATTGTAAATTCTTGATTTTTATTGATGTCTATTCTCACAAACTAGTGAATAGTCAAAGTGAGAATAAGACGAAGTTTGTATGAGTTAAGAGCTCGAGAAGCTCAAGAGTCTAGTATCTTGAAGGCCAAGAGCCACGAACTAAAGATATAAATAGACCCATTGCCTTCAAGCAAAGGGTTCTCTTTTTGGCATTGTAAGCTACATTTCTATGTTAATAAAGGCATTCTTGTTACCTAGTGTGCTTAAACTCTTGCAAAGTTGTGTTTGGTCTTGGGACTATTCTCTCCTTTCCTTGTTCTCTTGGTGTTGTGGGTGCGAGTATTCTAACTCATGAATTATTCTAGTGTTATGAATTTTTTCTTCCACTTATCTTATGCTTGTTAATGCCTGATATAAAACAGGGAGCTTCTCAGTGACTTGGGACTATTCTCGGTTGCTTAGGTTCTCTGATTATGCATGTACTTTATCTGGTGGACTATTCTCCCTATTTCTATATGCCTAATCACATTGCATTTCAGATTGCTTACTCACTAGTTTTGTGACAAGGAAGTGTTCTTAGTAGTCGGATCATTTCACTTCAGGAGGAAGTTGGGAGGATCTAATTCGGGTTCATTTCTAGTAACAATGGGACTATTCTCCCTATTATTGGTTCCATTTCCAGATCTTGTTCTTTGCTTCTTTAATTAGGATTTATTTTGTTGCATTTTGCATGTTGCTGCATTACATTTCCAGCATTCACCCCATCTTCATTCACATGTATGCATTTTACATTTATTAGTTTAGATTATATTTATTAGGAAGCATAATAAAACATCTTATTTTGCATATGGTAGTTGGGCCATAACCGAAGAGCTTGTCATCGCAATGGAGAAAGGTCTGGTTGGGCCTTTTTGTTGGGTAGTTTGTGTGGTTAATGAGGGTCATTTGCCCATGTCAATAGGAACTAACCTCTACCCTAATACACAAATTGTGATGAGGTTTTATACTGAAATTTGAATAGCCTGAAAACCTCTAGCTATCTCTACTTGCTGACTACGCTTGCAGTTGATCTATGATATATGTTTTATTGGTCGTCCAGTAATAGCTTCATGGGTCAACCCTAGGTACTAGCAACATTAAGACACTTGGTTTCTCTTCCTACTAAATGTGTTGGTTCTTTAGTAGTTATATATTCTTGCTCAAGCCTTGCAACCTTTGATGTCCCTTTGTTTCATTGTTAACCATGCTTGTGGTTGTTTTCTTGATATACTAGCTTTTTGTGGCTAATATCTGATTTTGTCAAAGATTATCGGATCTGGTACCTTATGCCAACTTTCTGTTGGGCTAGGGTGAATCCTCTCAGAGGACTCTAATGAACTTCTCTCAGCATTTTTAGATGGCTGTAAATAAATTGACCATCTTCCAGACATAAAATGAGGAAAGTAAAGTAAGCCATCAAGATATTTTGGGGAAAAAGAATATGTTCTGAACCTGTGATTCTCTGGTTTGGATCAAATGTCAACATTCTTTCACAAATGTCTATAGCTGAAGGATGTACATGTGGAAACTTTTCAGTTAATGATTGTCTTGGACGTCGAGGCAACTTTTGAACAAGTAGTTTTGCACTTTCACTTCGAAGAAAACCTAGATCAGCATCAGTTGGGGTGCCAATTAACTGTCAAGACAACAATTTTAGTCAGTTGAAAGTTGGAACCACTTCATACAGTAACTAGCCAGCATAAACAACAAAATGGCTATTTCCTAGTGCACTGTTTCCTCAAACCAAACTGAAGTACCAACCCAATAAAGATTTTAACAGTGTTTATGTTAAGCTATATCAAAATGCAAACCTCGAAGAAACCAATCATCATGAAAAATAAAATTTCCAATGTTCAAGAGTCCAAGATTTACCTCTGTTAATAAACGGAGCTGATGCACGTGATCTTTGCCAGGAAATAAGGGTTTTCGATTCATCAATTCCATGAAAATGCAACCCACTGACCACATATCAATAGCCGCAGTGTAATCTGGTGAATTCAATAACAATTCTGGGGCTCTGTACCATCGTGTCACCACATACTCTGTCATGAAGTCAGTTTCAGATGTAATACGGGCTAGTCCAAAATCGGCTATTTTGAGATCACAATTTGCATTCAGCAGAAGATTGCTGGGCTTCAAGTCCCTGTGAAGGACATTTGCAGAATGTATATATTTTAATCCTCGCAATATCTGATACAAAAAATACTGCAAAGCAGAGATTTGAAAAAACAATTAGTTCTCAATGACACGAATCATAGCTTGAGCATTTCCTTACAGACTGGTGGCATGTTTATTCTTTTAATCTATACTATTTTTACTTCCTAATTCAAACCAAAGGTGGTTCTGCTTGTAAAAATAGTAGAGAATGCACTATCCATATTAAGCTTCTCCTTTTGTATGGAAAAGTCCTAATGATCATGTGGACCTGTCAGGATCCTCTCGGCTATTTGATGCAACTAGTTTAAAATTTATCAACTACCTATAGGACATAATCTCAAGCTCTCAAGATCAGCCATATCGTAAGATGAGAATCGAGATAATGTTTCCTCGAATCTTTTCCAGATAATATATTGTGCTGTTTGTGAAGGAACAAACCTGGCAGTGTTGCTCACTTAAAGCCTGATTTGAACGGATAATTTGATGGAGATCAGTGTCCATTAACTCCAGTGCAATGTACACATCATCAAAAGCTTCTCGTTGAGGGGGAGGCACTATGTCCTTGATGGAAATAACCTGTGCCACATGCAAGATAAGCAACATTCAGTGAGTGCCATGTGCATATTTATAGTAAATACCTCAGTCGCATATATATATAGGAAGAATCCAAAATATACTTCAGTGAGTGTTAAGAACTATTTAAGATGGATTGGTTGGCTAAATATTTTAAGTTTTAACCCATTATATTACTATTTTTGCATTGAAATTTTATGTTAAAAAGTTACATAAGGAACTCAAAAAAACAAATGCATCATGTCAGAAAAAATAACTAAGGCCTGACCAAAACATGGACTACTTACAGTTTAAAGTTTAAACCATAAACTGAACTATACCAAATATATCACTGGCACGGGAATAGGAACAGGACTCCACTGAAGACCAATGAAGCACTTTGTGCTGACAGATCCTATTGCTCAGGACCTTCCATGCTTGTTAGCAGAATTTTCAGTTTCTTTCGCCATCTTTCACAATGTCAAAGAGACCAACCAAGCACCTGACCAAACCATGGACTACTTAAACAATAAACTGAACTACACCAAATATATCACTGGCACAGGAATAGGAAAAGGAATACACTAAAAACCGACCATGAAGCACTTAGTGCTGACAGATTCTATCGCTCAGGACCTCCATGACCTGAGCAGAATTTCTAGTTCATTCAGAGGCTGCTGCCTGTGCAAAAGCATTGACTAGTTCAAAGCCTTGAAGCAACGATTTCCTCCAACGAAGAGCAATGTAGATAAGATTATATTATTAATGTCCAACAAATGACCATAATAAGTAGGTCAATGGGACTAAAATGTTCATCCATGGTCAGTACATAGTGGGAGTACAAAAGCAGCTCCTAATGATGCTATATCAAACAAAGAAAAAAAAGACAAGTACAAAGATAAGAGAATGAGTACAAAATGAGATGAACGGAAAAAGAAAACATGATTGGAAGAGAGGATGTCAAGGCTTGATGGAGCTAGAGGCCAAAGTTAGAAGAGAGAGAAGAAGGATCCTCAGCCAAGTTATCAATCCCCATGAAGGGGCCAATGCATTGTCATCAGGAGAGTAATTTGGACCAATGTGACCTGGACGTGAAATCTTGGAATGAGCCCTAGATCAAGGATGATCATGACTCTTAACATTCAAGGCCAGGGAGAAGAATATCTAAATAGAGGACCGGTTGCTCAGATAAACCCGGGGAGTGATACTCTGTGTTAACGGAACTTGGCTTTGGGACCTTGTAGAGCTAATCTGTCTATCAGTCTAGTGACGAGTCACTGACTCACTACTGTTGTTTGTCTTGAAAGTTGAAATATAGAGAAAAATCTTTTTAGGAGTCTCTGGGAAGTTGGTCAACTCACCTCGGGGTGAAGGGGGGGTCGAGAGGTAACCCACAATCTTGCTAATCCAATATTCAAAGTGGTATGGGTCTCTACTTTTCATTTGTTTCCATGCATAGATTGGACAACACAAAAGAAAGAGGTGATCCCTCTTGAAGGCTTTAGCCTAGGGGTCCTTGCAAGGACTACAATTTATGTTTGAAAATATCCCTCACAAATAGACCTAGGCATCTTTGGTCTGGGTAAGAAAAGAAAGTGAAGAGGGGGACCCCAAGTCCTAGTAATGGTAGTAAAACCTCTCTTTGATCTCATAATAGATAGGACATATGAATCTGAGATGCTCCTCCTTCCATCCTAGTGGGCTAGCTTGAGTGGTTGAGTGCTTTGAGCTTCATGCAGGAGGTCTCATGGTCAATCCCTTGAGTTGGTTTCCTACATTGCATGCCTCGCTCAATTTCCCTACCAAGTCATGCACTATAATCAGTTCCAACGAGTTTACACTAGGCACCATCCGCAAAATGCTGATAAGTGTCCATGGGTTTCCTTAGGAGGATTTCCCTAGGAGAAAAAAAAGATGCTCCTTTGACTCAATCTCCTACAAGCAACATCATTGGAAATTCCTATTAGGGCATGGGATGTAGTCATCAATCTCAACCTAAAGCCAATGAGAGCCTACCCAAAACTATCCAAGGTAGATCCTGAGTGCACGTGACATTCAAATGTTGTAGTCTAGTGGCTTCTACTATCCACCTCATTTTTTTATCCATGTGATTCAACTAGTTCCCCAATAGGATCTCCTCGATACCGTATTCTATCACCATCACCTAGCCACATATTGTTGCTTCAGAGTACCCCAACTTTATGCAACCCTCAATTCCCTCTTTATAATACTAAAGTATTGGTCACCTTCATACTTCTAGCTAGGATAACCAAGCCCCAATGATCAGCGATTCAATTCGATATATTAGTCATTCATACAATTTCACTATTATTGTTGCCATAGGGTAAGAAGTATCGACTTCTTCTAATATGCTCCACACCTTGACTTCCTTATTTCCTTAATTCCATTAACTTCCATTCCTACTAAATAGAGCTTGGTTATGATTCTAGGTAGGGAAGGTGATGCAATTGTTGAGTACCTTAAACGTGAGTGCATATGTTGACGGATTTGTTCTTCCATGGATTAGAACCCACACTGGGGATCACCTTCACCTGATTCATTTGTAGTAGGCCCTTTAATAATGAATAGAACACACCGATTTGAATGGAACACATTGATCTTCCTCAATTATATTAGTTTAATTTTAAGCTTCAACTTATGGAGCAAGTCACCAAATTTTGTGGGAATAACTAATGTGATTTTGGTGACACAATAAATTATTTTAGTTTTAAGCACAAGATTTATGTAGGAAATAAACTTCATAAACAAGCTTATTGAGCTTTTAACGTAATTCCTTACTTGGACAAGTCACGAATCATCAAAATTAACCATAAATTACTCCTTGCACAATCATCAAACTGTTAGATTCAAGAATATTTTTGTAAGTAATTATTTCACCAATAAAATTCAAACATTCATAATAATGGACTATTGTGCAAGTAGCATTTTCTTCTCTTTGTCAAAATGGAAAGAATACAACTTTTAAGAAGTCATTGAAGTTTGTTCCTATTCAAGAAAAAACACTATGCAACAAAAAAATTATACTAACTATTTTTTTTGATTGAAAATGCATCTTATATTTAAATTTTATTTTTTACAAATAACAATGCAAAAAGTGGAAGGGTATATTCAATGGATATCATAGCCTCTTTTGTAAAGCAACTAAATCTGAAATCAAGGAAAATTTTAAGGATCCATACTTTTCTTAAAATGTAGAAACCTTGACAAATCTTAGTAATTCTTAAAATTCCAACCATAAAATGTTTGGTGTAATTTTTGTAAAAATATTCAAATTTCTAAGGATTTTATATAATTTCTAGAATTTATTGGCAATTTTTAGAGTAAAATATATTTATGCTATATAATTTGGGTGAATTCTTTTAGAAAAAATGGAAATTGACAAATCTTTTTTTGGAAAAAAATCATGGAAAATTAGCCCATGGGAGAAATTTAGCCTCTAAAATTATCCTTGGTTGAAATAAAATAAGAATGATTTGTGGGATAAAGAGATTGTGCATATTTAATTAAAAAAGAACCCTTAGCTAGGGGCTTAGGGTGTATCTCATCCTGCCACAAAGAGCAAAAAGCAAAGAATGAGCTATGCTCATTCTAAAAAACAGACTTAGACCAAATTTTCCGAAGGATGAATAAAGCTGAAAACCTCAAGCATTGCCAAATCTCAAAGAAATAAATACGAATAAGAATATGTCCATCTCCAAATATTGAAGCACGCTAATGCAACATATCCTAAAAAAGAGCTAAATATTAATCTTCAAAATACCTCCAACAATGTTTGGCAAACAGATACTCCAAGAAAATATGCTTCATAGTCTTCGAGCAGTGAAAAAATGGACACAGACCATCTAAAAGTCGACTCTTGAACAACTGAGAATTGGAGGGATCCCCAACCAAGCAAAAACCCTCATCTTGTAAGAAAGCTAAATAGTCTGCACAATATGAAGATGACACACCCATCTATCCTTTGCATAAATGGACACCCATCTTGCATTGAGAACTGGGGATAAGAGATGTTGTTGATGAAGTGTTGAATACCAATGTCGAGAGTCATACTGGAAAAGTGGGCAACCAAAACTCCATCCCCGATCTCTCCAAAGAGGCCCTGGAATCTCAATATTCATTTTAAACAACCTAGACTCCAAAATAAGGCTAATCAACTCCATAATAAAAGGACGGTCAAAGGAAATCAACCCATACTCTTGAGCAAGATAACACCAATCCTTCCAACCATAAGAGGAAGAATCCCACATATTATTGCAAAAGAAAATGCCTTTCTTTCTCAATCTACGAGCCTAAAAATGAGGCAGCTCCGCAACACCAGACACCTAAGATCCAAATGGGACATCTGGCTAGATCCCACCTTGCTCTACTACCCTCCCAATGCTAATGAGAAGACTTGTAACATCCCTCCAAGAAAACCAAATACTCCAAAAAATAAGGGAACCAAAGACCTGAAACAAGTGGGGAGAAGTGATAATATCAGATAACCCGAAGCCCCTTTAACCCGACCAGTATGTTGAGCAATCATCATTCAGTGTCAAAACAAAATCTACCAGGGAGACAAACCATCTAAACATCTCACCAACCACTTGGATGCAAGGATACTGCCCTAAGTCATGAAATCAATCAAACCAAGGCCTCCCTCCTCAAGAATATTACAAATATCCCAAGGCACTAGCAAAAGACCCCTAGGGGCATTACAGACACAGGAAGCTTGCAATGCATCCAACAACAATGAACTTCCTAGCAAAGGGGAGATCCTTATGATGCTAAACATGAAGCTAGCTCTGAAGCCATTAAAGACACCAATCCCACATACCCCAAAAGGGATACCCAAATACCTCATGATGACCCGAGGCCAAATATGAGTCCAAGTTGTAGGAATCCAATCCAATGGCACATCCAACCCAACCAACCAATAGCTTGTCTTGTGGGCATTGACCACAAAACCAGATGCAGTGCAAAACATGTCCAAGCAAGCAAGGGCTCCACCAACCGATCTCCACTCAACACTCAATAAGAGAAGAGAATCATCTACAAATTGGTTGTTAACCATCTCAATACCATTTGGGAGTCAAATGCCTCGAACCTGTCCTGCAATACAAGCAAACTCCAACAAGTAGCCTAAAGCATCAATCATGCACATGTACAAATAAGGAGCCAAGGAGCACCCTTGATAAATGGACTGATGTAGCAAAATCCATAGGGGAAAAGTTGAATGTTTCTTTAACTTCCATGCAGAATGACAAGTTGCTAAGTATGATTGGCCTTCCTCTTTAAAAGGCTGCATGGGATACCACTAGTGATGATTTTTGTTGCTTGGCCTCTAAAGACTCTAAGAGTTGATCAAGCTTATTCCGAAGAATGCATCGAGACTCTGTTGTGGGACGGCGACCTATTATTTTTCTCACAGTTGCTTATAAAATCATGGCCAAGGTAATGGTTGAGGATTCATTTAGTTGTACTGTATGTGGTGCGTTAGGAGCAGACTGGTTTTGATCAGTGCGTTAGGAGCAGACTGGTTTTGGTCAGGGATTTATCCTCGACACTGGTTTTGAAAAATATACCAACTACTTTCAATGACTACATTTTAATTACAAATTTACAAGTAGGAAAATCAAAAGAAGAAAAAGAAGTACAAGGCCACTAAGAAGCAATAGATATATACTAACTAATTGTAACAACTATATACTTTTCAGAAGTAGCAAACTCAGAATATTTAGGATCGGGAGAAGAAAATACATTTTCATGCTGCATGTGTCGAAGCAGTTTGATTTCTCGAAGTGTTCTCCTTGCATCTATCAGATTGTCAAAGGCATTGGATATTTTTTTTAATGCAACTTGCTCATTGGTTTCTGAATTCAGTGCTGAGCTGAAACACCAACATGGAACAGAGAATATGTAATTGTAATATCATGCGAAGTTCTGAACTGACCGAATACACCCAATACAGCCACAAACAGAATTTGTGAATATCAAAGAGATGTGCATACACTTGCAAATAGATTCAGTAAAATTACCTTAAAAAATTATAAGTAGTTATGGATGTTAGAAGCCTAAGTTGTTTCTGGAAATAGGAATTCACAGACAGTTGGGATTTTGATGTTATTTTTGGAGCAGACACAAAATTCAAGGACATCGATATTTTCAAAAGTGAATTTTACTCATCATGGAAAGGCTAAAAAGTCATCACCCTTGAAATCAAAAGCAAGATCATGTTTCTGCAAGTGAGAAGGAAAATAACATGTACACAAAACCATCCACTTTATAATCCAGAATCCCACAAGTGGAGATATTTAAATTGCAGGTACTTCTGAATTAGCTTGTCATATTTATAATTAGTTCTAGAGCATGAAGATGGCCCTGTTAATGGTCATACCAAATACAACCCCTTCGGATAGTCCCTACACTAACTTGACTGTATTTACCACTTTATTGGTAAGACAGATCAATCTTGCATGTTCATTTATCTATAATATTTGTTTATTGATCCGAAATGGATTCAAACAAAACAAATGGTTGTAAGACTGGGTACCAACAAGTGCAATTAGACAATTAATGAAGGTTAAATAAAAAAGAAAAGGACAATGCAAGCTAAAAAAAATTGTAAGAAAAAAAAGGAGGAATGGGAAATGAAAAGTCAGTTTCTTGGTCTTCCCATTACCCCTAGCTCTCCTATATCTTCTTGTAACTTGACTCTCAAAGGGTCTTTTGGGGGGCAGGACGAGAGAGTGAAAACAAGGAGTTGTGTAAATTGCTGGATGGCCGTAGAGCCATGAGCTACATTTTAACCAGAGATTGCCAAAATGGAATCCAAGCAACCATTCAAAAATGATTTTCCTGTTTGGGTTTCCAGGGTTAAATCTCTGTGTTATGGTGTGTTTGATTTTACTGCTGTGTGTAAATTCTGTGTTTGCAATATGCTACTCTCATTTAAGTTAATGTGCCCCTCTTAGTGTGTTAATGGTGGAAATGAAGAATTGCAAATTATATTACTGTTAGTTTACTCAGAATTCCATTCTCCCTTTTCCAAATCACCCACCGTTAGATTGGCTCTGAAATTGGAGATCCATGGTTGCCATTAACTGACTGTTGCACTATTTTAGATGAGTTTCTAATACTGTCTGGCAAATTCAGTGATTGTTAAAGCATACACAGCAAGGATTTTTCTTGCCCATGGCTGTACACAGCAATTGGAAAAGGTTTGATAGCCGTTTTCTGCACATTGAGATTCCTGGAGGCTGTGCACAGTCTTTCCCAGCTCCCTGAGGCCGTACGCAGCCTGGGTACGTGTCCTTCATCTCCCTAAGGATGCAGGAAGAGATGGCTGGTCATGTGAGTGTCTTGCTGGGCATTGGTATGGGCATTGGACAGTGAAAGGAGTAGTAACCTGTGTCAAGGGAGCGTTCAAACCATAACCTTTTGTAATTGGTCTCCTTCCCTTTCTTTTTGGCATCTTACGCTTCAAATCTGTACATGACGAGCTTCAAATCCTGGAATATCCAAGAGCTTCTTCATTTTGTTCTAGAGCTTCTTCTTTATGAGCGTACCTGGAATATCCTGGAGCAATGCATTTGGCATTTTATGGTTTTGTCTTGTTCTCAACTTCTCATGCAGCCCTCTAATTATTTGTTTAATTAGGTGCTATTTCATAATTTGTTATTTGAATGGCGTTATGTTGAAGTGGAGATTGGTTATAAGCACAAGAAATTGGAAGGAAGGCACTGTTAATATTATGGTAGCTTCGGGAGGTATGAACCTCTATTGTGACCTATGACGAGATTAGAATATTCCAGATGGAAGTAAAGAAGTAAAGAAAACCCTAGACAAGTTGTCGGCTGCAGAAATATAATTAATATGAATTAATTAGTACCCAGGAGGAGAAGTCGGCCCCAGTAAAGCTTGCCAGACTACTATAAATACAGGGCGTCAGTTCTCATTATACACATCTCAGTAGTTGCAGAGAGAGCTAGATCTGCGCAGGTGCAATGGCAGTTTTGTGCGCAAGTCTCTAGGAAAGTGTGCACTAGCTCCTCGGTGGGAATATCTGATCAGCTTGGTTTCTATTCTTGCTTGGTGCATTAGCCTCTCTTGGCTATTGGATTGCTACCAGGATTCTCTTCTCCGTCAAGGTCAAGGTGCTCGGAGGGTGGCTTCGGCCTATGGTTGGGTGACGAGGGTATCGTCAATGGTAAAACGAGCACAATCTTCTATATTCTAACAGGTTATGGGCCCACACCCCCCTTCATTCAACCTAAAACGCTGGAAGGAAACATGGCCGCTAGGATATTGAGCTCGCTGAGGAACTGCCGCTAGGGTTACTAGCAGGAGCAGCTTCCAAAACACTGCATCTAGGGTTACTAGTAGAAGCAGTTGCAGAAACCCTAAATCTTTGATCCAGCACCTTGTGATGGAGCATCTCGCTCAAGAAGAGGATATTCAGATGCACCCTAACTTAGCGCACCTCTTGGCTCTCTCAGAAGATAGAAATGACGAAGTTGAAGTTTTGGATCAAGGCATGACCAGTTACCAGTCAATCGAAGACATGGGTGAAACAATCAGTCTTTTACACTCCTCAACACTTACTGGGGATGATTGAAGATGACATGTGGATAATCGATAGTGGAGCTTCTAGGCACATGAAGGGAGATCGAGCCAAACTCTCAAATCTAAATGAGAGGAAGACATCGTACAAAGTGGAGCTTGGAGACAAAAGCACTTACCCCGTCGAAGGATTTGGACAAGGCTTTGTCAAGTTGGAATCAGGTAATCATGTTCACTTAAGCAATGTTTTATATGTACCTGGTTTAGAAAAGAATCTTGTATCGATATCATGTCTAGAAGACAAAGGAAACAGAATAGCCTTCGTAGATGGAAAGGTGTTATCATGGCATAAGAACTCCAGCATAGAGAATGCTAGGGTTATTGGAAGTCGTGAAGGAAATTTGTATAGACTACTAGAACAAAATGAAGAAGCTCTAGTACATGACGAAGTTAACCCTAATGAGCTTTGGCATAGAAGGTACGCTCATATCAATTATCAAGCATTATCTTTTCTCAGAAAAATGGTTGAAGGAATACCATAATTGAAATCTACACATGAAGGAATCTGCAAGGGATGTGCCCTTGGGAAGAATATCAAGAAACCATTCCCAAGTAGCAACAACAGATCTAAGGAGATCCTAGATCTAATACACTCAGATGTTTGCGGTCCAATGCCAGTCAGATCTCTAGGAGGATCTCTTTACTACGTAATCTTCATAGATGACTATTCAAGAAAGACGTGGCTATACCTACTGAAATCAAAAGACGAAGTATTCAGCAAGTTCCAAGAATTCAAGGCAGAAATAGAAAACCTCACAAACAAGAAGATCAAGACATTAAGAACAGATAATGGAGGAGAATACACCTCGAAGGAGTTCGTTGCATTCTGCAAATCGGCAGGGATTAGGAGGGAGCTGACTGTTCCTCACAATCCTCAACAAAACGGTGTAGCAGAAAGAAAGAACAAATCTATCGAAGAAACGGTAAAAGCCTTATTGAACAATCAAGGTCTATCCATGTTTCTATGGGGAGAAGTAGTAATGACGACAATATATGTACAGAACATAAGCCCTCGTCGTATATTGAAGGACATGACACCAGAAGAACCTTCTCAGGTAAGAAACCTAACGTGGAAAACCTAATAATATTTGGATGTCCAGTTTACTCTCATATTCCTAAACACAAAAGGAATAAACTAGAACCCTCAGGAAAGAAAGGGATATTCGTGGGATATAGTGATTCATCCAAAGCATATAGAATATATATTCCAGAACAACACAAGATAGAAGTTAGCAGAGATGTAACATTCAATGAAAGGATGGCCTTCAGGAAATCCATCAAAGAAATTATAGAAGAAGAAGAACTTGAAGAACCTAATGAAGGAAACACAGTAAACGAAAATAACGAAAAGGATCAACCTGATCATCCTATGGAGCCATGTGAAAACATTGATTCAGATATCATACCAAAAACCAAGAAACGACCAGCTTGGCTTGAAGCTACATTACAATACGCAGAAAGACTCAAGGTTCCAGAAGGAACATCCAGGAAGAGTAAAAGGCCAAAAAGATTCTCAAGTTATGCAGCATACATGATGAAGCTTATAGATGAAGAACCTACCACATTTGAAGAAGCAGTCCAAAAGGGACAATGGAAAGAAGCTATGACGGAAGAAGTATGGGAAATTGTACCTAGACCTAAAGAAAAATCAGTGGTAACCTCAAAATGGGTATACAAGATCAAACATGAAGCAGACGGAAGCGTGGATAAATACAAGGCAAGATTCGTGGCCAGAGGGTTCTCCCAGAAGGAGGGAGAAGATTATGACGAAACCTTTGCTCCGGTGGCTAGGTATACGTCCATCAGAGCTATCATATCTCTTGCCGCTTCCATGGGATGGAATCTACACCAGATGGATGTAAAGACAGCCTTCCTCAATGGAGCTATTGAAGAAGAAGTGTATATTGAACAACCTCAAGGATTCAAGGTACATTCCAGAGACACTCACGTTTGTAGATTAAAGAAAGCTCTATATGGACTCAAGCAAGCTCCAAGGGCTTGGTACGCCAGAATGGACAACTATCTAACAAGACTTGGTTTCTCCAAGAGTCATGCAGATCCAAACCTTTACTACAAAGTCGCGGATAATGCACCTGTGATTCTACTATTATATGTTGACGATCTATTCATAACAGGTGATGAATCTCTCATTATCCAGTGCAAGAAGGAATTAGCTTCTGAATTTGATATGAAAGATCTAGGTCTCATGCATTATTACTTCGGACTAGAAGTATGGCAGAAGCGTGGTGAAATATTCCTTGGACAAGGAAAGTACGCAATAAAGATCCTTCAGAAGTTTGGAATGATGGACTATAAGTCCATGGACACTCCTATGAATGCAGATATAAGAAAAGTGAAAGTCCCAGATTCCGATCCAGTAGATCCATCTCTATATAAGTCCCAGATTCCTATCCAATAGATCCATCTCTATCGACAAATTTCATTGATCATTGATGTATTTGGTAAATATCGACATTTGCTTTGTCGTAATACATTATATCGGCCGCGGAACCTTAGACAAGAGCATTGATAACCGCAGCATGTTCCGCGATATATTCATGGGGACAATAAACTATGGCTTGAGATATACCGCATCCAAAGGATATCAAACTTCATGGATTCACGGACTGATTAAGGAAGTGCGTAAGACAAAGTGCACCGGCATGTGGTTTTAGCTTTGGGTCTTATGATATCTTGGGGCAGCAGAAACAAAAGTCCGTCGCGACTCAAGACAAATAAAGAAACAAAGTCCTGTCGTGACTCGCCATCAAATGTAAGGAAGAGGCATATGGTAGCATGTATTTTACGCATAGAAGCAAGATGGCTAAGGAAGTTAATCAATCGATTTATTTAATCAAATTCTAGAATCGACCATAATATATATTGTGATAACTGTATTGTATAAGATTATCGAACATCCAGTTATTTCCATGAAAGGTCGAAACACATTGAGATCAAATCACTCACTCTTATCTCGGTAGATAAATTCTAGGAAGGAGAGGTAAAGCTGAGTATATCCCCACCGAAGGAGCAGACAACAAACATCCCGACAAAACCTCTATCCAGAATTGCTCTGGCATATTCGGTGAGAAGAGGGGGATCGTGAAATAACTCCCTGAATGAAAGGGCATCCTCCAAGCTAAGTTAGGAGAAAGTACTGAAAAATATTATTGAAAACATTTATTTTTGTGACTAAATGACTCTCCAGATTAGGAGGGAGCACTGAAAATATTATTTATCTTTGTAATTGAAAAATAGTCCAGATTGGACAGATTCTTTCCTGTTTGGAAAGTGGATTGAGATTTCTAACGGACAGTGACTTCCCATTGCGGTTAACATGGGGAGTGGTCTAGGGCAGTCTCTCTTCTTGAGGGTTACTCAAGAACACTGGCTCGCCTCGCCGGACAACGATTTCTCATTGTGGTTAACATGAGGAATGATCCGTTTTGGAGGTTGATACAAGACAGTCTTTTCCTCTTGTGGTTAACGGAGGAAATGGTCCGAACAGTCATTCCTTAGGGTTTATACATTCTCTCCGGGGTGCAATTTGATTAGAGTAGGAGGAATGGCCCAGGGTGGGGAATGGTCCAGGCTCAACAATCAGGGATAGACATTCCTTAGGGTTTATACATTCTCTCCAGGGTGCACTTTGATTAGTGTACAAGGAATGGCCCAGGGTGGGGAATGGTCCAGACTCAGACATTCCTTAGGGTTTATACATTCTTTCCAGGGTGCACTTTGATTAGTGTAGGAAGAATGGCCCAGGGTGAGGAATGGTCCAGGCTCAGAAATCAGAAACAATCATTCTTCCTTGTCTGAGAAGAATAGGGTAGATAGCCCATTACTGATGTTCTATGCTGAGGGCAGATATTCTTTCAAATCTCACAAACATGAGTGAAAGATTGGCCGAGATGATTTAGTTTATTTTTAACAATATTTTCTGTGCAGGTTGTCATCAGATGATTGTTATGGAGACTGCCTGTCTCCAGATAGTAGAGATATACTACTGTGGTGAATATGTTTCACCGGTTGTGACTATGTGTCATGGTTTGAGTAGTTATGTACTACCATGGATAGACACAGTTGTGTTCTATCAATTAATATTGTACCAGTTGTCATAGGAGATTATCCAGTTGGATAATAATGACGGTGCTCGTGTTGCTACCAGTTGAATGGTCTGTTGTGCTCAAGACCATATCTCCCTAGCTAGGAGGGAGTGTTAATATTATGGTAGCTTCGAGAGGTATGAACCTTTATTGTGACCTATGACGAGATTAGAATATTCTAGACAGAAGTAAAGAAGTAAAGGAAACCCTAGACAAGTTGTCGGCTGTAGAAATATAATTAATATGAATTAATTAGTACTTAGGAGGAGAAGTCGGCCCCAATAAAGCCTGCCAGACTACTATAAATACAGGGCGCCAGTTCTCATTATACACATCTCAGCAGTTGCAGAGAGAGCTAGATCTGCGCAGGTGCAGTGGCAGTTTTGTGCGCAAGTCTCTGGGAAAGTGTGCGCTAGCTCCTGGGTGAGAATATCTGATCAGCTTGGTTTCTATTCTTGCTTGGTGCATTAGCCTCTCTTGGCTATTGGATTGCTACTAGAATTCTCTTCTCCATCAAGGTCAAGGTGCTCGGAGGGTGGCTTCGGCCTATGGTTGGGCGACGAGGGTATCGTCAATGGTAAAATGAGCACAATCTTCTATATTCTAATAGGCACCTCACTTATAAATCCATATTTTGAGACTTGAAAGCAATGAGTATGAAAAAAATGTTTATGACATTCCAGTCATCTTATGAAGACATTTTATACATATAAATATGAGCATTGTTGTGTAGTATAGTAAATATAAACAAAGATTCATTGAGCTGAGTTCTTTTGTCATCCCAACATTGCTTGGTAGGCCGGTAGCATTGTTCATGTTGAGTGGCAACAAGTCCAAAGACAGTGCAATCGATAAACACAAACCTCAAGGAGCCCGAGAAGGATGGATGGCAAAACCATCTCAAAGGATTAGCCTTGATCATATTCGACAATAGGTTTCCGATTATAATTTACATTGGAATTGGAATGTCACTGAGCTAGTACCATTGACCATAGAGCTAAAAAACTTGTGCATAAGAAGTTTTGGTGGTTGGTGTTTAACCCCAACAGGCTTCATCAATAGCTGGCACCATTGGCTGGGTGATCTTGCCCAAAACATTGGCATTTGGGAGAGGTCTACAATTCTTCAATCAAGCCACTATACTCAGAACTAAATACACACACAGAACCATGATGGTGTCTCAACCTTGATCATCTTTATAGATCTAGTTCAGTGGGCTTTCAACGTGCAAAGGAGTTGCACCCAAGACCTTGATCATCTTTATAGATCTAGTTCAGTGGGATATCAACGTGCAAAGGAGTTGCACCGAAGACAAACCTCTCAGTGATAGAGTAATTGCAGAGTCCTGGGTATTATTGGCATTGTCAACTGGTTGCTTGTGTACAGATTACACCAGAGAACAGGCCGTCTCAGCAATCCTGAATAGTGTTGTAGAGTAGTTTGCACTCTGAACCAGTTGTTTGTGTGTAGGTGAACCAAGAACAGAGGCCTTGTAAACAGTCCTCAATGGAGATTGCAGTGAACAAATACATTTCCGTAGAGAGGATCTGTGTTGGTGAAGCTAGTGGGATACAAGTCCATCGTTACGGATCACTTATCGAGAAAACAGGAGTAGCCAAGGGAACTAACATTTCCTCCTAAGACTTGGGGAGATGTGACCTTGATGCATCATTAGATCACCCATAATTAGTAAACTGTGAACCACAAATTTAATGCTCATTAACCACAGTGGCAGCTTCTAAAAGAGTCCCGGTGACTATAATGGGAGCTTAACCTCCTATAGTTATAAGCCCCCTATCGTATGAATGTCCACTCTATGTGGCAAATGGCCCTAAATGGCCGTTATGCTTTCTCCTTGATAAAATGTCTGTTACCTGATAACAAGATCTAATTTCTTGGCTCCATTCTAATGGAGTCGCAAGAGAACCCAACTAAATTGCAAAGATTTAGGTTACTGGACTCCTTAATACGTGCCTTAGAAAATCAAGGCTTCTTCTCGACACGTTTCGCTAGAGCGGTAAACTTTACTTATTGTGACCCCAACACTAAAGAAATCATTCGGTTTAAAACTAAAAACATTAAAAAGGCTTACAGGGTACAACCTTACATAAAGATATTTTAAGCTCCTGAACTTCTGTGATTTGCTCGATATAACAACTGCCCAATCCCAGGCAATCATTATAGACTACTGTATTTGAAAGAAAAGAAAATCTTAATTCACTTCACGAAAGTCCAAATATGTTCGCCTATCTTCTCTAACGCTCAAAAGAATAGAGAAAGCAAAGAAAATAGACTTACCAGACCACACCGTAGGCTCCTCGTCCAATAGGAAATAACGGAGGGATGTATTTTGCTGTCACTTCAAACATGTTACCATAAATATTATACTGCACAAACCGGCCTCCATGACTAAGAACGCCGGGAATACTGTCATTCCCATAAGCGTTGGGATCCAAAGCAGGTTGGGCTGCCTGGGCCATTACTGGATCGTTAGACTGAACTTTAGCAGCAGCAGCCGCCTCCGCTCCACGTCACAAACCAGAATTTTGTCTGCCAAAGTTCTAAATGGACCGATCTTTAACGGAAATATTTAGAAGCATTCGAACCTTAGCTTAGCTTGATGATTCCTGTCAGATTGCCCCCGCTAATTAACGACTTACGAGCTAATTCCTACTCTCCGGACAACTTCAACTTCAGTTATTTTGCCGACATATATAATTCCAGCAGGATCATTTTCTTGCTGCAGCCTCCTCGAATGGAAGATTCCACCACTGAATTCACCAATCTTTGAGTAGTTTCCTTAAATGCGTTGAAACTAGACGTCTTTCAACAGCTTTAGCTAAACTTCATGCAAGAATGAAGACCGCGATAGCCTTTACGGCCACTTACACGAGATAATTCCACAATTCTGCAGCAAAAACCATAAAATGTCTCTGATGTCCAGTTTTTCCCAGAGAATTTCTCAAAAAGAGCACTGTAGAGACCAATTCACCGAACCTCAAAACAACACCTTCAAATTTCAGTAAATTTAAATTTTTCCAGAAGGTCAAATTTGCGGAACTGCGGAATCCTTCCGGACTATTACCGTTTCTTCAACAAAAACCATCAAATGTCCCTGAAATCTAGTTTTTTCCACAGAACTTATCACACAGAGCACCGTAAGATCAATTCACCGAGCCTCAAAACAAAGCCATCGAATTTCAGCAAATTGTATAATTTGGAGCACTTGAAAGCAAGTTATTCCCAATGCATACCCGGAAAACTGTCAGAGTAGAAGGTCAAATGTGCGGAATTATTCCGGATTATTACCGTTTCTTTAACAAAAACTGGTGTTTTCTGCCAAAATGACTGCGTTTTCAAATTTTCTGAACTTTCGAGCTTCTGATGGCATCGGAGAGCCGAAATTTAAGCTATTTTCAGAGAATTTGGACCCGATTTTCATATCTCTCGGAAATTCCTCGCTGCCTCCTTATTTTATACAGCCAAAAGTCAAGACAATACACCTTCCCCGGAGGTGGCTTCTATGCGTTGAATCAACATGCGATGCTTCCATTCATCTCGCACTGTATCTATCGAGCATTTTGACCTCGCTCGTCAGGTCGAATCGGGCGTGTTTGTTTCTGTGAAATCCACAAAGCAAACTGTTTTGAGACATTCTGAGGCGGAAACTGGACGAGACTCCCCTACATCTCTGAACGTTGACCCAGGTTGTCGTTACAAACGCTTGACGGCTTGACGTTGAGTATTAAGGAGTGACAGGTGTCGGTTCATGCTACATTTTATTGTTGCGTGTAAGTTCTGATAAGATCGGTTCAGGGCTCCAATACACTTTTCCAAAGGAGCAATTAGCGGAGGAAAGCGATCGATTCTTTATTAACCATTATACAGTTCATACTCTTACAGTGGTTATACCATGCTCATTTCTAGACGCTACATGTTATGCGTTTGCTGCTTGTTTCTGTGATGTCACAGTAGGTTAAATATTTTAAGAAATGAGATTTATTATTATTTTTATTATTTATTTATTTATTTATTTATTTTTTATTTTTTTTTGGAGTAAATTTATCTAAAATTCAATGAGAAATTATTATATTCTTATATTTTAGTGATTATTTTTGTATTATCTAAATGTTTCAGGGTTTTTTTTGAGCAAGCTGAATTCATTTTTACATTCAGAAACAGATTTTGAAAAAATAAAATAAAGATTATTGTAAATTTATATTTTCTGACTCCAATTAAAAAATTATTTCATAGAATAGCTAAACTAGTATATCCCTAAAGTTGGGAAAGGAAACACCAAAGTGAATTGGTGTGGTTACATTGTTTAAAGCTCTAGGTTCTAAGGAGTTGTGAAGCTAAAAATTAAGAGATTCATTATAAAAAAATTGACTTGTAAGGAATCTACAGATTACTATAATTGATATAAATTTAATTTCTTGAAGCTAAAAATTATGAGATTTTTTAATAAAAATATTGGTTTGTAAGAGATTTACAGGTTCACTTTTCACAGTAATATATGATCTAGGCAATGTTGTAACTTCTAATTAAGTTTCATAAAGCACATTGTTAGAGATAGAGACTATACCAACACAATGAAAAATACATAATTCTTTAGCATTTCATAGTGCAGATTTGGATGCAAATGTAACTTTATGTTGTTGCCCGAATTTTTTAACAAGTTTAAAAATCAATTTAATAATTTTTTTTATAACAAATTTATTTAAAAGTTGATTGAATGGAATCAATGTTATTTGATTGTTTAATTTATATACATATACATATTTTATATTCTTTGAAGTAGAACTTGTGATTTTCAAGAAGAAAACACAAACACATATTCAGAAGATTTAAACTCTCATCAATACAACACCAACTAATGTTGAAAAAAGTATATATCTAAAATTACATATTTAGAGTTAATGTAAAATTTTGGGAGTAGATGTGTTTTTCTTGTTGATGATGAAGAACGAATAAGGGCACAACATTGAGGATATTGTAAAGAGCAACCCTGCCAGACTCTCTAGTCTTGATAACCCTGCAACATTGGGGATTAGCTTTGTCCTTTGTCATCTATCCCCTTTGTCTTGATTGTGTATGACAATGATTCTCGCCAACATGATGTCTCGTCATGATAAAATTTTGTTGTATTTATGTGAATCATTCCTTGGAACAATTTGAGTGACTATGTGGTGAAGCAAGCCACTATAAGAATGGTTTCAGAACACCATTTTTTGCATTACAATCGATTATCAATATATGTAGATTAATTTTATATAAATCAAAATATAGAGGTGGCCGCCATTTTCAGGTGGTGGCTCAAGTTGTCATTTTCGGAAGGAGCATCAATTCACCAATCTCATAAACTTCTCAAATAATAATATAATTTAATTTAACTAAACTTTTATGGCACAATCTCAGTGGCGGATTTATTTTTTTAAAAACCCTCGGTCCCCAGTGTTTCATCAGCTGGAAGAAAATCCAAAAATCCTCCATTGACACATCCAAGGGAGGAATATCATCCACATTTAAAGACCCGCTAAGGCTGTTACTCTCCATACGTTCAAGTGGTATTGAATCCTTAAATGTCGGATCCTGCTCCACTATAATCTATTGAGCGTTAATGTCGCATTCCACTTCTAAACTGGATGATGAGGATGCCACGTCATTTTTCGAAGACAAACATAATTCCTCTGAGGCGAACTTGGCCACCACAGCTTGAATTTGTGGTGGCGATAGGGACGAAGCACAAGGAATTTTCCGTGGGGAGTGGGGAAAGTTGAGTTTGGCCTTGGCTCCTATGAGGTAGGACACAACAAATTCTTATGCGCAGACAACCTTTTACAGAGTGTGGTAGGAACCTAGCCAAATTCTTCCATTGGAATTGGGCATTTGAATTTCCAACACCCATTTCCCCCATTTTCTCTTTCGGATTCCATTGAACAGACGTGACTTCAATGAGCAACTTTTGGGACTACTGTGCGATCTCTGGTTTTGGGAGGGTTTAGTCATTTCAGGATTTTGCAGGGGAGTCGAACTGAGGACATGCGGGTCAAGTCCGAAGTCTCTAAAGGGAGGGAGTATGATGGTAAGAAGATTATTTTACTTCATTGTCCCTAAGGAACTAACTCTATGATTTCAAATTTCAATGTATAGAGTTCCACTTCAAATTTCTATGTATAGAGTTCCAAACTTGGATTACTGCGGAAGATCCACACGTTCGAAGGATTGGAGTATATGGAATGCCGGAGGTTTGAAAGACATCTTTGCTCCATTCGGTCTACAACTTCTACAAGGAAAAAGATGTCTTTGATGTTGTCATCTGGCTAATAGTTTCTCAAGTCTATGAAATTTCACCTCTCAGAATCCACATCAAAAAGACATCTCTTACTAACATTGGGATGGAATGGTAGGACGGTACAAATAAAAAAACTAAATAAACACAGTTGCTTTACACCTAAGACTACTGCGTGAAAAAAAACAAGGCACCAGATCCATGCTAAACCCAACACATAGTCTAGATCAAAGGGTATCAGGAAAATCTTGGTGAACAACACATATTTTCAGAGTAATGCACATCAATTTTACCAAGAACCACCATTTCGTGCCAATATGACCATAACTCAATACCATTTTAATGGGACAAAAACCAAGCAAATTCTACACATTCATCTCCACCAGAAATAGAAACAAAGCTAAATTTTGAAATAAGGGGAAAATTTTTGGATTATTGCGCCAAAGAAACAAAATCCCCAAATCGGTATTGTGTGTACCTGGCGAGAACAACAACGAGCATCTTTACATGGGTAGCTTCAGGATCATCCTCTCTTGATGCTATGTCCATGTACACAATTTGCATGCTACCTTCATCGGTCACCTTGGTTTGTTCTTCTTTGTGTCGGACGTTTGCGATGATGGTGGAAATGAGAACAACGAATGTTAACAACAATGGAAGATTTGGAGTCGGTTAAGAAAAAACACATGGAGATAGAAGATTGATCAGTATTGATTACCACAGGACAACTTTCTATTGGCTTTGGACAGAGGACGAAGCCCCTCGAAAAACCTCCCCTTAAATAACAAGTGGAAATAAGACACGTGGAAAGAAAGGTTTCATCGAATACAAATGAACATATGACATGTTTGGATTGGACAGACGAACATATGGAAACTTCTTATTGAAGTTAGACAGACACGAAGGTTTGTATAGAAACCTCTCCTATAGAAACACCTTCATTGTAACAACACATTTATAATTTATTATTCTTCCTAAAAAATAATTAAAATGTTAATTTTCAACTTTTTTTTTTTTTTTTTCTTAAAAAACTAAAAACTTATACTTTTGAAGAAGTTGTCACATACCCATATTCAAAACAAAACCAATATTTAAAAGTAAAAGTAGTATGTTCCTCACCTAATATCATTGTTCTTAGTCTCCAATACAAAAATTTTGGTTAACCTTTTGTCCAAATCAACGTGAAGGTATAGTTCAGAAATATAAGGTAAAGAAATCATATTATTGTGTTTGGTTCTACTATGGTTAAGGAAATCATGTGTCATTGTGTTTGGTTCTACTATGGTTAAGGAAATCATGTGTTTGGTTCTTAATGTAATGGTGTCATTCAAAGTGTTATGAAATTACGTGTCATTGTGTTTGATTCTACTCTGGTAAGGAAATCATGTGTTTGGTTTTTAATGTAATGGTATTATTTGAAGTGTTATGGATGGTTGAAAGAGATATATAATGTTAGTATTGAAAAGAGATATTTAACTTAGTATTCAAAAGAGATATTCAATTTTATCAAAATTATCATAATTTATAATGATTTGTTTAAATGTGAATGATGAAATCGGTAATCATAATTTTACAAATAAATTATAGTTTTTCATAAATCAAAATTTATTTTTATAGTAACTTTTACATCATATACTTTGTAGAGAAAGTTTTAAATAAATAAACAAAACATGGGTACATAAATGGATCAAAGAGTGATATAATTTTATAGTAACTTGCTACAAATTTTATAAGAATCAATTAAAAATTTCAAGGATTATAATCCAAGTTTTGTATATGGTGGAACAATGCTCTCAATAGTTTTTCTCAATTCTGAATTTACACAAATCCTTGAAAAATCAATCAAAAATTCTAGATCCATCAAATTCTAACTTCTCATTTAGTTGAATTCTAGTGATTCAAAGAAAATTTGCTACATGATTAAATGATGCCATGTATCAACACCCACGCCTCTAGGAAAAAACACAAGGAATCAAACTTCCGTTTTTGAGATACATGTGTTAGTAGACATGACTAATTATAGGTGATACATGTGTTAGTAAATGTGACCAATTATAGGTGATATTAGGGCTTGGGGGTCTTGAGAAAAGTGCGTCCCCTCATCTGACTAATTGACAACATGTGTTTTAAGAATCATGATTTTATTTAACAATGTTATTTGATTGTCGTGTAAGTGTATGTTGTGCATTACTATTAAGGTCTAACTCTCATTTTTTATAAGTATATTAGTTATGGTTAGGTTGGCTTAGAGGTAGATTACATGATGCTCACTTTATCTCATGTCTATAATAAAGGAGATTTATTTGTATGGGCATCTTATCTTGTGCATTGGATATATTGTAAAGGGAGGTTTCCCCCTTGAAGTGGCTTCTTATTCATTCACTCTTTATCATTCTCAAGGCATGGAATTACTTATTCTTTCTATTCTTATTCTATTTGGGGAATTTGGTTCATAACATTTCGTTTTAGAGCATATGATCATTGGGTTTGGCTCCTTCAAACTAGTCTTCTTGGCATTTTCACTATAACTTTTTTCTAAGAAGATTCATATGATAAATTTTTTGGGAGCTTGAGACAACATAGAAACTTAGTATCTATGGTCATATTTTCAAATTTTGGTTCACTATAATTTTCAAGTTACATGCTATGTAAGTTAGGGTTTTTGAGTAACCCTAAAACTAGTCTCAAACAAGTGTTATGGGTAAAACAATGATATTTGATTCTAGAAAGTTCCAAAGTGAGTGTCACCAATTTTATTGAATAGGACCCTAGTATTTATATTAAAATTCCAGAAGTAAATCTAAAAATTAGACATGTGGCAATACATACAAATTCACTCTCCTAAAGGGCCAAAGTCAACAAGTTTTGGGAAATTTACCATAATTTTTTCTTGGCACATAAAAAATTAGTCAAACCTATGACATTATATAGAAGACATATCATGCTACCATAAACCAAAATTTCAAATTTAGAGATGAAGAAATTCCATATTTAAATCAGGTGTCAGGTTGGCCTATAAAACAGTTTTCAAATCAAGGTTTTAAAGGTAGGTAACTTGCAATTGACATAAATTTGATCAGAATATCTATTTGGGGTGATTCAAAAAGTGTGGTAAGGTTAAAACATAGATACATATTATTGTTATCCCACATGGAAAAGTGTGGTGCAAAAAATTCTATAGCAATTAAAACTCGAGAGAGCTCAACCGTGACTCGTGAAGAAAGTGAAGACCTACATAACTAGCTATCCAATTTGGGGAACCAATTTAACGAATTTAGTGATAGGTCAGTTGATATGGATTGGATCATTATATTATTTTTCATCTATCTCGATGCTTTCAAAGTGGAAAATATTGGAGGAATCAACTTGCAGGGTCATTTTAGTGGCAGGTCCTAGTTTGGAAAATTGGGGTCCAGAACCTTCTGAAGTCATTTTGAAGCATCAAATGACATTTTTTGGGGTTAAAACTTTCCTATTAGAGCCTGGACGCTGTGACGTTATTCTACACATCGAAACCTTTCCAACAGTGCAAAAGTCGTGTCAATCAAACCTCGTATGCAAAAGGTATTCCTTCTGCAAGTTTACCTACAGTGTAGACCACCATGGTATGAGAGGATGACACATCATCCCCCATTACTCACGCATATGGGGATAGCCACATATGTAATTTCAAGAATATTCTAGAAGGTCCAAAACCCTATCACAATTTAGGGTTGAGGAAGTAAAAAACCTACCCTTAGATGGCTATCGAGCTATGTTAAATACCAGGTTGCTAGGAGGAGAAGGGATTCCATTCTAGGTTATTATATTTTGTTCCATAGAAGAGCAGAACAAATGGGACTGGGAAATTAGAGAGCATAACAGAGGGGGTTAATGTTTTGTGGTATCCTAATGTGCCACAGGTCTTAGTTAACTCCATAGAGAGTGCCTTCTCCTTTGTACTTGCATTATTTCCATACCAGAGAAAAGAGAGCAGAGCAGAGCAGCCTCACCTTCTAGCTTGGTTTTCTCCTGTAAGGGTTCCCTAGAGAAAATATTTGTGTTATTTTGTGGATGGTGTGTGATTGTATTTTATTGTTCTCTATCTTCCGCATTTTATCTATTTCATGCATAAGCAAAAAATCAATAACTAAATATTATGGGATCTAAAGGAATTTGATCTTCATAGTGTAAATGTCATTTTTATTTATCAGATTTGTTGTGACGAATTGATCCAATGGAATATCCACGATAGTTTACATTGTTGATTTTCCTGGATTCAACCCTTGGTATGCTCTCATACCATGTTGATATTTCCCACTTCAACCCAACACTGTAAGTTTTAAACCTATGAAGTAAAACAATGCATAAATATTCTAAGAAAAACATAAATTAATCAATGGTTCACACATATAGTACACAAAGATTTATGTTGGAAACCCTTAACCGGGAGAAAACCATCCTTCCTTGGTGCCACATCTCTCAAATCTTCATTGTATTAATTTCACCATTCACAATACAATATATACACAATATTTTAGGTATTCCAAACCTACCAAAACCCTAATCCCTTAATTTGGGATTAATTTAGAAAACTACTAAAAAGAGAAAAAACACTAAAATAACTCCACGTAACCAAGGGGGGGGGAGGTGAATCCTACCCCTCGGGACCCCCCTAGGAAAGCGCTTGATGCACATGCCCACAAAGAGCGACAAGTGATGGGGTCGTCAAATATGGCATGCCCCCCCACACACATGCAAAGAAGATAACACCTATCAAACATTCTCCCACTTGTTGTTTTATTTGCATACAAGGCGTCACACGATTACATAGTCAAAAATCCAGGGCAATAATGTCCATTGTTTCTCTACACCAAGAGAACGTCTCGGATATCACTGACTTTGTCAATGAATCTGCAACATTCTTCAAAGTGTCACCATTCTCCAACAACACCTTCCTGTCTTCAACCATGTCTCTCACAAAGTGATATTGAATATCAATATGCTTTGTCTTTGAATGATAAGTTGAGTTCTTTGCCAAGAATATTGCACTCTGACTGTCACAATCTAACCTTATTTCTTGTTGTACCAACCCAATACCTGAACACAATATTTGTAACCATATTGCTTCCTTGCATGCATGAGTGGTTGACATGTATTCAACTTTTGTAGTTGAGAGTGCCCCTACATCCTGTCTTTTGTTCATCCAACTCATTGCTCCTCTAAATAGGCTAAACACATACCCACATGTATATCTTTTGCGATCCATATCTCCAACCCAGTATGCATAAACAAAACCATGTATGTCCAATACTCTGTCCAATCCTGGTTTTCCTTGGTAGCACAATCCATAGCTAGAAGTGCCACAAAAATATCTGAAAACTCTCTTTACTGTTGTCCAATGCTCCTTCCTTGGTTTTGACATATATCTGTTCAAAACTCGCACTACACGTGCAATGTCTGGTCTAGTATAGACCATTGCATACATCAAACTGCCAACCGTGCTAGCATATGGAACATGGAACGTGTCCTCTTCCTCTTCGTGTGTCTTGGGACACTGATCTACATATAACTTTACACCTACAGGAATAAGAAACTTAACTGGTTTAATTTCCTACATATTAAAGATCAACAACATCGTCTCAACATATTTTCTCTGATTCAACCAAAGTTTCTTGTTTGCATGATCTCTTTTAATCTCCATTCCCAGAATGAAGTTAGAAGCATCGATATCCTTCATGTCAAATTTGGAGGATAGTTGTGATTTCACCTCCTTGATAACATCCATGTTATTTTCTACCAGCAACATGTCATCGACATACAACACTACATAAATGAAGTGATTACCAACTTGCTTGGAATATACACAATGATCAACCTTGCTTCTCACAAATCCCAGTCCAAGGATGTATGTGTCAAACTTTTGGTACCACATCCTAGGTACTACTGTATCTGATGTACATAATAATATGACATACCTTTTGAACTGATAGATAAATCTGATGTACCTAATCATTGTGGACCTTCCGGGGAACTTGCTTTCAGACTCAAGAGACTTGGAATCCTCATCAAATCAAGTTTTCATATATTTTCCCAATTGTATGCGACCTCTTCTTCTTTAGCCCGCGTATGTATGCACCCTCCTCCACTGCATCTGATCCAGGTGGATATTGGTGGCCACCAACCTATTCCAATTGAATCCTCGTGTCCATTTTTTGTTCAACACGTTCTTCTATAATGCTTTGTAATTGTGGGTTCTACACTTCTAGTGCTTTTTGAAGCCCCACACATCCCCCAAGTGGATACAGGTGGCCTCTTGCCTAATCCAACTGGCTTATTTTGTATGTTTTCATGTCAGCACATCTTGTTGTACTTCCAGGGCCGTTTTGGGGCCCTAAACATTGTTTTTTTTTGGCTCACCATAGTGAAACTGTAGACATAGCCAGAGTTTGATGGCGGAATGTGTAGTTATATGAAAGACCTTTCCAACGGGATATAACACACCTAAAACATAGGTAATATGAAAAATTTACGACCCTAGGAAGTTGAGGTACCAAATTACACCAACTTACCCATAGGGCCCACATGACGTTTGGCGTTTCACCTTCTAGGGTTAGGTTTTTGGATGTCTAGGGTTTTGGCATTCATGAGAAATATAGAAAAGGCCTCTGGAGCCTCATTGTAATCCATTTTATTCTCATACGGATGCACATTGCAGCCACATCTCTTCTCAGAGATAACTACCACCATTTGAGCAAGTGTTTTAGTTCTGCGGTTTTACAGTTTTAGCGTATTTCATTATTTAATAGAAGATATTGTTCACTGGATATTTGTGTTATTCTTCATATCTACGTGTTTATTGTATTCAATCTGTTAATTAGTTCATTTCACTCCTAAATCCGGATCAGTGGTATCAGAGTGGTCTGCTCTTCATTTATTTTTCTTCGTGCATGTCCCCGACAAGATTTGGGTACAAGAAGTTGGGACTCAAACCAATCGAGCCATTACAAGATCGGTCGCATCGAGCCCGACAACAACCCATGGGGGATGAAAATAAAGATGATGGAGCAAGAGATCCTATTAAAATGTTGCTCGAGGAATCCCTCACTTGACAAAGGAACGAAATGATGGACAACTTCGTGCAGATCCTTCGACGATTTCCCACAGGAGAAGCATCTTCATCAAGCGACCATGCAACCCCCTTCAAGGTACATGTAAATTTTGATATTCCATTATTTTAAGGACTGATAGATGCAGATGCTGTAGATAAATGGTTGAATCTACTCGAAGGATATTTTTCAGTCCACAATTTTTCCGATAGGGAAAAGATCACTTTTGCACTCCTCAAGGTCGTTCCCCATGTTAAAGACTGGTGGGATACTTACTCTGAGCAAAGGGTCGTGGAGGAATCTACAATGTTTGTGATGGCCCCTACATGGGATTCTTTCTAGGACACCATTAAAGAACAATACTACCCTAGACTAGTACACCAGATGGACCACCCTACGTCAAGAAAGGGACCAGACAGTACCAATTTCACTAATATTTTCCATACCCTACGCACCAAATTGGGTATCAAAGACTCTGAGCGTCATCTGGTGCTCAAATACCATGATTGTTTGCATAGATACATTCAAATAGAAATGGATTTCCTGGACATCACCTCATTAGGCACAACTTATAGATACGCTGTCAAGATCGAGCAAAAATTTAAGCAGAAACAACGAGATTTTGCATCTACAAACCCCTCATAGCCGAAGTAGGGAAAAGGAAACCCAAACCCACACATCAAGGGACCAAGTCAATATGGAATCCCTTGGGACAACCAATCCAAGCCGCAAAACAAGAAGGGGATGAGAAGATGAAGAAGGACACGAGAAAATGGTGTGAGTACCATAAAATTCCTTGGCACAACACCGAAGAATGTCGCTCCAATCCATCCCTTGTGGCTGAGTTGAAGGCTTTCGAGTCAGAGGCCGATTCTGATTCTGAGTCAAATATGAAAGGAGGGAAGCAGATTATCGATATTGAACCCAGTGCCACTATCACCACCACCAAAGTCCAGCCAAATGAGCCAAAAGAACCAGAGGAAGGGGAACGCCTCTTTCACTCGCAGATGTGGGTCAAGGAGGCTCCGATTCATTTCATTGTAGACAACGGTAGTTAGGAGAACCTAATTTCAGAAAAGGTCGTCAAGCAACTAGACCTACCAACGACACCGCACTTGCAACCCTACACCATCGGTTGGCTTTGCTAAGGAAAAGATCTTTGTGTCATCCAATAGTGTTGTCTTCCCTATGGCATCAAGCCTTTAAAATATGAGGTACTGTGTGATATTTCTCCCCTTGAAGTTTGTGATGTTCTTTTAGGACAACCATATTTGTGGAAGCGACAAGTTGTGTATGAGTCTAGACCCCATAGTGTTATTATTACTTTGGGTAGACAATTGTACAGGATCCTAGAGGTAGCGACGCCTACTGTTATTTCTTTAATATCTACTAAGCAATGCAATAAGGTCATTTCACAGAATAGGAAGTTCATCTTCTTTGTGATCCGTGCTCACAGTAAGCATAAGGTTGTCGCCACATCCATGGCCTCTACACAACGCATCTCTTTATAGAAGAAGTAAGTGGACAAGATCATGGAATAATACAGAGACATCTTCGCCTCACCTACAGAGGTACCAATAGATTGCCAAGTCAAGCATCCAATTGATATGACACCCGGTGCGCCTCTACATAATGGACCAATCTATCGGCGCTCACTGATGGAGAATGGAGAAATTAAGCGTTAGATCCAAGATCTTCTTCAAAAGGAGCACATCAGGCCCAACTCCTCCCGTTGCGGAAGCCCAATTGTACTGATACAGAAGAAGGACGAGACTTGGCGACTCTGCATTGATTATAGAGCCTTAAACAAAATCACAGTCATGAACCGCTACCCCATTCCCAGGATTGATGAACTTCTTGACCAACTCAAGGGGGGGAAGTTATTCAGTAAGATTGACCTAAATTTTGGCTACCACCAGGTTCCCATTGAACCAACTGATGTATGGAAGACAACCTTCAAGTCTAAAGAAGGTCTCTATGAATGGCTAGTCATGCCCTTTTGCTTAAAAAATGCACCAACCACTTTCATGAGGCTGATGGATGATGTATTGAGACCCTTCACCAACTCCTTTGTGGTAGTATATTTGGATGACATCCTCATCTTCAGCAGAATGTGGGAGGGGCACATGCAACATATTCAACAGGTTTTGAGCACTCTGCAACATCACAAGATTTATGCCAACTTGGAAAAATGCTCTTTTGGCATGAATAGGGTCCAATAGTTGGGCTACATTGTTGATGAGCATGGGGTACATGTTGATCCAACTAAGATCCAAGTCATCCGTGACTGGCCAACCCTGACCACACTGACCGAGATTCAGAGCTTTTTGGGACTAGCCAACTTCTACAGACGGTTCGTGTTGGGATTCTCCCATATTGCATGGGCCCTCAGCTAGGTGACCAAGGGCAGTGGTAGGGACAAGTTTGTGTGGGGGAAGGAGAAACAATGATAATTCTATGATCTGAAGCATCGCTTGTGCTCAACTCGAGTACTCTCCTTGCTCGATGTACAACAACCATTCAATATTGAGGCTGTTGCATCTAACTATGTTGTGGGCGTAGTTCTCACTCAACGTGAACATCCGGTGGAATACCATAGTGAGACACTCTCCGATATTGTCTAGAAATACCCCACCTATGACAAGGAAATGTATTCCATTGTACAAGCATGTCATCAATGGAAACATTACATTTTGGGAAAAGAGACGATCATCCACACTGATCACAAGGCTCTGCAGTTCATATAGACACAGGAGAAATTGCAGAATGACCGCCATCAGAAGTGGTCCACCTACCTGCAACAGTTCCATCTCAACATCAAGTATAAGACATGTATCTCCAATCATGTCCCTGATTGCCTCAGTCGACCTCCTATGGTTGCACTCACCATTGTGCCCCATTCCCATGGACATGAAGCATCTGAGTGGCCCCAACTTTATCAACAATATCCATACTTCACCACCACATATCATCTCTTGGGTACAGGCGCAACTGTCACTGATTTTCACATTCAGGACGAAATCTTATGCTACGTGGGCCATCTCTGTGATCCTACAAGCAAGCATGCAAAGCTAATTTGGGAAGCCCACTACAGTCGGGTGGCAAGACAGTTTGTTGTAGAGAAAATTGTGGCCATTCTTCGTAAACATTTTTATTGGCCAAAACTTTGATAGGAAGTCAAAAAGTATATCAGATCTTGCACTGCATGTGCCATTGCCAAGCCATCCATCAAGAAGCAAGGCTTATATACCCCTCTTCCTATTCCCGAGAAGCCTTGGGAATCCATCTCAATGGATTACATGTATGGCTCGTCATCCACCAAGCAAGTAAATGACTGCGTGTTTGTGTTCATTGATCGGGTTTTGAGGTTGGCCATCCTCACAACCTGTGTTAAGCCCTAAATAGTGGCTCATTACCCCTTAATTGGGGCATATTACATTAGTAATGTTATTTTATTTATGTCGGCTAGAGTCCATTAGTTGTAATTGTACCTCCTAGTCTCCTATATATACCAAGGAGACATTTTCATTTGGAATCATCATGTATTTGGACATTTAAGGAGGTTTCCCCATCGAAGAGGCTTATTACCTGAAATTATCTCTTTTTCAAGGCATTGAGTACTTATTCTGAGGTTTTTCTATGCTATATTGATATTTGGTTCTTAACATATGGTATCAGAGCTCAAGGTTTTGGGGTTTCACTGCTACATATGAGACACCTTGGAATTTTCACTATAATTTTTTTTCTACGATGTTTCAGAAGGAACCCTTTGGAAGATATTTATTAGACAGATCAAGGTACATTGGGTTAAAATTTCAGCTCTTGAGGCCTTATACTTTAGGAGATACAACCTGTGTAAGATAGGGTTCTAAAATCATCCTGAATTGAGTCATTGCGGAATTTTCGCTATAAAAATTTTTCTGTAACGTTTCGGACCCTGAAATCCGGAGAATATTCACATAAATTATTAATTTATCTATGATAAAAATTTAATCTTATGGGTCATCTTACATTTGTATATACACCCTGTGGAAGATAGGGTATTTGACTAGTCTCAAGTAGGTGTTCCGGGTAAAACAATCATGAATTATTCCTAGAGTATCCAATTCGAGTGAGACTAGTTGCATTGGATAGTGGACAATATGTAGTATTTCTGGTACAAGTTTCATTATTTTATACCAATTATTTTATGCGGGGCATGCTATACAAGTGATATCTCCTGGAAAGGCCAAAAATCAGCAAGCTGTAGGGGAGTTACCATAAATTCTACTTGGCATTTTCAATTTTGATCATACCCGTGGCATTGCAGAGAAGAAATATCAGAGAACTACAAAAAAGAAAATTCCATACCCAAAAGGGCCGAAATTTTGGAGATACAATAAAAGAAAGATTGTCTAGTAGAACCACCTCAAAATCAAGGTTTAAAGTGATACTTGGACAACATGCCACCAAAAAAGGGAACTTCTACACCAAATAAGCCTCCAAACAGTCCTAGTTGGACTCTTGATGAAGGTGAAGAGATGCATAGGGACATAAATGATTTAAAAAAGAAGACAATAACAAAAGATGAACTACAAGAGATGATGGATTCAATGGAAGCTAAGTTGCAGGAAATAAATACTAAGATTGATGGTTTAAAAGGGGAGATCATGGAAGGATTGGAACATTTCCTAATATAGAGGACACCTGAAAGTGAAAATGTATCCCATGAAATTCATGATGAGGACACAAGGAAGATGAATCAAGAATGGAGAAACTCTAACTTTGGGTTGAAGACCAACCACTTTCCTAAGATTGATATGAGGAAGTTTGATGACAAGGACCCACTCACATGGATACTTCAGATGGAGAAATTCTTTGATCTACATAATGTGCCACATACAAAAAAGGTATGGATTGCTTCTCTATATTTAGAACCCAATCAATTTTTGTGGTATCGATGGCTTTGTTCTCGCAAATCACTCATCACTTGGACAATTTTCACGGAAGAAATGATAGCACACTATGAGGATACAAGGAGAAATACCTTCTTTAGCCAATTGATAAATCTCAAGCAAAAGGGCTCAGTTACAGAGCACATTGAGAACTTCCAAAGATTGAATATAAAGGTAACAAATATTCCAGATGAGCACTTGATTGATGTATTCATAGGAACTTTAAGGGATAACATTCAACATGAGGTTCGTCTTTGGGAACCCAAATCATTGGAGAATTTAGGGTGGCAAGAAATGTTGAAAGTAAAAATATGGCTATGACTACTAGAAGGACCACTCCTAACATCTATTGATAGAATAATGTTCCTTCTTCTAAAACACCTCAACCTACCAAGTTGACACCTCAACAATTGGAGGAAATAAAAGAAAAAAATTTATGCTTTAATTGTGACAACAAGTACAGTAAGGGACATAAGTGTGGTGAGAAGAAATTATTCTACATAGATTGTGAAGAGGAAGAAGAACAAGAACCATCTCAAGATGAAAATGTAAACACGATTTATTTTGAAGAGTTGACTCCCACGATATTGTGTAATGCATTGGCTGGAATTATCACTCCTCAAACCCTCAATATCGAAGGATATATCAAAAATTAAAAGGTAATAGTCCTAATTGATTCTGGTAGTACTCATAATTTCATTCACTATAAATTAGCCAAAGATCTCAATTGCTTTGTATATCCAACACCAGAGTTTCAATTAATGATTGCAGATGGAGGAACTATCAATTGCTCAGGAAAATGCAATAACATCAATCTTACTATGGGGGAATATGTAATGAATAGTCCAATGATTTCTATACGCATGGGTGGTGCTGATGTCGTACTAGGAATCCAATGGTTACAATCATTAGGAACAATGGCTTTAAATTTTCAATAATTTTTCATGAAATTTTCATTGGAAGGAAAATAAATTGAGTTAAGAGGTATCACAAGGAAACCCAATAAGGTGATAAGCTCCAATGGCATGACAAAATTATTGAAAAAGGGGCATCAAGGTGTAATTGCACAACTATTCTCACTAGAAGTTCAAAAATCTAAGCCATTTATTCCCCTAGATCTCCAAGGGATCATTGATAAGCATTCCAAAGTATTTGAAGATATTCCCAAAGGTCTTCCACCCACTTGAAATCATGATCATGATATTCACCTAATTCCTGGGAGTGTTCCTCCTAACATCAAGCCATACAAATACCCTTATGCCCGGAAGAGTGAAATTGAGCACATGGTTGAAGAAATGTTAGAGGATGGCATTATTAGACCTAACCAAAGTTCTTACTTTTTACCGATGGTAATGGTATTCAAGAAAGATGGCTCATGGCGTATGTGTCCAGATTATAGAGATCTCAACAAGATCACTATTAAAGATAAGTTTCCCATTCTCGTCATTGATGAATTGTTAGATGAACTACGTGGAGAAATCTATTTCACAAAGTTGGATCTCTATTCAAGGTATCATCAGATTAGAATGAAGGAAGAAGATATCCCAAAAACAACATTCCGAGCTCATGAAGGACAGTATGAATTTTTGGCCATGCCTTTTGGCCTTACAAATGCACCTTCCACATTCCAAGGGTTGATGAATTCAATTTTCAATCCCTTCCTTCGAAAATTTGTGTTAGTATTTTTTGATGATAAACTAATCTATAGCAAGTCTTGGGAGGATCATGTGTGACATGTTGACAAGGTGCTACAACTACTAAAGGAGAAACAACTATATGCCAAACCATCCAAATGTTTATTTGGGGTGAAGGAGGTAGAGTATTTGGGTCATATTGTATCTCATGAAGGTTTCAAGGTAGACCCTAACAATATTAAGGCCATGATGGACTGGTTGATTCCCAAAACATTGAAGAATCTTAGAGTATTTTTGGGTTTGACAGGTTACTACCGCAAGTTTGTTCGACACTATGGAAGAATAACAACACATTTAATGACACTAACTAAGAAGGATGCATTTTCATGGAGTCCAGAGGCAAATAAAGCTTTTGAACAACTTAAAGAGGTGATGTGCAAAGCTCTTGTCTTGACCACTCCAGACTTCACAAAAACCTTTATTGTGGAATGTGATGCCTCGGGAAATGGAATTGGTGTTGTCTTAATGAAAGAAGTGTTGAAATATTGTAACTGCAAAGAGTATTATAATTATTGTTGATGTATTATTCATTAGATCAATCCCCTTTTGCAGGTTGATCATGTCGGGTATTGTAAATGACCAAATCCCCTTTTACGGATTGGTCAAACCCTAATTGTAATAGGCAGAATGAGAAGTCAGCCCTAAAATATATTAAAGGTGGTTATAACCATCGAGAATAAGAAGTCAGCCCTGCCAGTGAAAATACACCTCCTTCCACATGTGCTAGATTGTATGAATAAAGAGGCTAGCGCCTCATTTGTACACACACTCACTTGTTCATCAAAGCACAAGTTCAGAGCTGAAGTTGGAGAAGAAGGAAGAGAGAGAGAGGTGCATTCTTGGGAGAGGTCTTTCTGTATTTGTTTGAGTTATCTCTTGGCATTGTATTGGCTATCTATATTAAGGAAGTTTTTGCTGGGTTTTCTCCCTCATGAGGGTTTCCTAGGATAAATGATATGTCTCTTGTGATTGTGTATTTCTTAGTGATCCTATTTATGCTATGGTTATCTATTGAAATAAAAAGAAACCTAATAATAGCTTAAACCTTAACATGGTATCAGAGCTAAGCTGAAGAAAGCATCTTTCACAAGAGAAAGAGAAAAACGTCACTGTTGTCGTACATGCAAATTAGGGCTTTTTATTGAAGAATAATTTCATCCCCAAAACCATCTAGAAAAGTGTGCCCTTCCTCAAGGATCACTTTGGAATCCTTAGCGCAACTTTTCAGTGGTTAGATCTCCCAGAAAGTGAAACCCTAGTTTTCACAAAGTACTAGAAATACCAGAAAACTAGAGTACCAGAAGTACCAGAGTATTAGAAAACTAGAAGCACCAGTCCAAAAATCCGTTGATCAAGTTTGAAGGGGTAAAAGTTGGATTTTATGAAATCTAACCACACCAGGCTACTCGCCTCAGCCAAGCGCACCTCCTGGTAAGTTCAGAATTCAATTTTGAGCATTTCCATTTTGTGGTCGTTTTCCTAGCTCCAGGTAAAATAAGTCTGCAAGCACTAAGCTTGTTGACAAGCTAGAAGGCGTGGAAAACTTCTGTGCCTGGAAGTATAGGATTGGACTTATTCTTGAAGAGAATGACCTAGCAAGATTAATCAAAGAAGAAGTACTAGAACCCGTCGATGCTGCAGAGAAAGCAAAGCACCAAAATGACACAATTAGGGCTAAAATAATCATTGCAAATTCTATCAAAGATCACTTGATTCCTCAAGTGTCTTCAAAGAAGACTCCAAAAGAAATGTTTGATGCCCTAACTAGATTATATGAAGGAAAGAACATAAACTGAAAGATGAATCTAAGAACTCAACTCAAGAATACAAGGATGCAGAAAAGAGAATCAATCTAGGAATACTTCTCCAGAATATCTTAATTCAAAGAATAGCTAGAAGCAATTGGAGATATTATAGATGAAGACAAACTCATAATGGTGGCCCTTAATGGTCTCACAATACCATGGGATGCATTCATCCAAACCATTTGTGCCAGAATGGAGAAACTAAAATTTGATAGTCTTTGGGAAGAATGTATTCAAGAAAAAACAAGAGTAGCTAACTGAGAAGCTTTACTATCAAGAGATGAAGATCAAGCCCTAGCTACTCACACTAAGGGAGGAAGAAAGAAGTCTTACTTCTAGAAAGAAACTCATAAAGAGTATCACCCCCCAAAAAAATTCATGCTAAAGAATCTCAACCTAAGAGATTCCAGAAGAAAGGACAAAGAAAAGAAAGAGACTTCTCATCTTACCAATGCTACCATTGTGACAAGATAGGACATATTGCGAAACATTTTCCAGCTAGACGAGAAGAATACAAGAGGAAAAATAAGAGGCACCATGCCCATGTAGTTGAAGATGAAAAGCCACCTGCAAAGATGATAAGAGAACGCATTGAAGACTATTTCTTAATCTCTGCCCTCTCAGGATCAGTATCACCTGGAGAGGACACTTGGCTCATTGATAGTGGTGCTTCTAATCACATGACATGTCAAAGAGATATTCTCTCTTGCCTTTTAGAAAATAAGTTTTCTTAGAAAGTTACACTTGGAGATGATTATCAATACCCTATCAAGGGAGTGGGAGAATCAAACTACAAGCTTAATTAAGGGACTCTAATGAAGATGAAGGACATACTCTATGTACCAGGTTTGACAAATAATCTACTCTCCATATCAACTTTAGAAAAGAAAGGCTTCATAATTGCCTTTATAGATGGAGAAGTTCTTATGTGGGCTAAGGGTAAAACCATGAAATAAGCAATCGTCATTGGAAAGGAAGAAGGTGGATTATATACGCTAAAGGGTCACTCAAAAGCTACCATGACCCATGCCATTGATAATCCATGTGAAATTTGGCATAGAATATTATCCCACATCAACTACAAGGCATTACCGTATGTATGCAAGGCAGTCACAGGTCTACCAGAACTCAAGGTTGACCATGAAGGTGTGTGCAATGGATGTGCACAAGGGAGTAATATCAAGAACCCTTTTCCGAAGAGAGACAGTAAAGTAGAAGGAGTCTTAGAACTAATTCACTCAGACGTGTGTGGCCCAATGCCATCATCCTCCATACTATGTATCTTTTATTGATTATTATTCTCGTAAAACCTGGGTTTACTTTTTGAAATCAAAAGATGAAGTGTTCAGTAAATTCAAGGAATTAAAAGCCTTGATAGAGAATCTTTCTGAAACAAATATCAAGACACTCAGGTAAGATAATGGAGGAGAATACACCTCAAAATAATTTGTAAACTATTGCAAATATGTCGGGATCAAGAGGGAGATCACCACTCCCTACAATCCTCAACAAAATGGTGTAGCAGAAAGAAAGAACAAAACGATGTTCAAGACCCCTGAAGAGATGTTCTCCGGAAAGAATCCAAAAGTAATCCATCTCAAAATATTTGGCTACCCAGTATTTGTACATATTCCGAAAGAGAAGAGAAACAAGTTGGACCCTTCAGGAAAGAAGGGAATATTTGTTGGGTACTGTGAGGTCTCCAAGGCCTTCAAATTTTATATACCAGGTCGCCATCATATTAAGATTAGCAGGGATGTGACCTTTGATGAAGATGCAACACTCAAGAAATCAAGAAGATGCTAGCTTGAAGAAGTATATGAAGAGGAACTTGCAGCTCCCAGAGTTGCAGAAACAATAAGGGAAATCATATCTTCCCCTGATGAGGAAATTATAGAAGATCATGACATAGTAGAATTTCAAGAACCTCCTTAGATGACGATATCCCATAAGAGAAATCCTGCTTGTGCTAGGTATCTTATTCAAGATGGAGAGAAGTTTGGTGTCCCCGAAGGAACCACAATATAGGTGAAGAGACCTAAGCCATTATCTAGTTATATGGATTTGATGTGTGATCTCCTAGAGAAGGATCCTAACTGCTTTGAAGAATCCATTCAGAAGAAAGAATGGGTAGATGCCATGACAAAAGAATACGAATCCATAATAAAGAATGATGTATGGAAAATAGTTCCCAGATCGAAGAACAAGGATGTGGTATCTTTCAAATGGATTTTCAAAATAAAACATGTTGTTGATGGAAGTATTGAAAAGTATAAAGCAAGGTTTGTCGCTCGTGGATTTTCTTAAAAGGAAGGCATTTACTGTGAAGAGACATTCACTCCTGTAGCCAGATGAAATTCGATCAAAACCACCATAGCCCTTACAACTAAGATGAAGTGGAAGTTACACCAGATGGACGTAAAGACAAATTTCCTAAATGGTGTTATCGAAGAAGAAGTGTATATAGAACAACCTCAAGGATTTGAAGTTGAAGACAGGAAGACTCGTGTCTGCAAGTTGAAAAAGGCTCTGTACGAGTTGAAGCAAGCTCCTAGAGCTTGGTATGGAAGGATAGAAAGTTTTCTAATGATCTTGGGATTTACCAATAGTAAAGTTGATTCTAACCTCTTCTTCAAGGTTATGAATGATGAGCCGGTGATATTGTTGTTGTATGTGGAGGGCTTATTATTAACTGGAGAAGAAAATCTCATCAGTGAATGTAAAAAGAAGCTCACTGCATAATTCGAGATGAAATACCTTGGCCTAATGCATTATTTCTTAGGTCTTGAGGTATGGTAGAGCCCAGAGAGAATCTTCCTTAACCAAGGGAAGTATGCAATTGAAATCTTGAAGAGATTTAATATGTTGGAGTGCAAGTCCATGAATACACCCATGGAAACGAAACTGAACTTCTAGTCGACACTTCGTCAGAATTGATTGATTCCACATTGTATAGAAAAATCATTGGATCACTAATGTATTTGACGAACACCGAACCAGATATCTATTTTTCCATGAACACCTTGAGTCAGTTTCTGGTAGAACCCAGACATTTTCACCTAGTTGTTGCAAAACATGTGATGAAGTACCTTAAGGGTACATTAGATTGTGGTCTCAGTTATAATGGAGATCATGACTTCAGAATAAGTGGGTACACTGATTCAGATTGGGCTGGAAGTGTCTCTGACAGGAAGAGTACTTCAGGATTTTTTTCAGTTTGGGATCAACCATGATCTCATGGCAGAGTAGGAAGCAATCAAGAATTTCTCTCAGTACAACGGAAGAAGAATACATTGTTGTGTGTTCTGTCAGTTGTGAAGCCATATGGCTTGGTAAGTTGTTGATTGGTCTATTCGACCTAGATATGGAGGCAACCATGATCCTATGTGATTACCAGAGCTATATAAAGATGATAGAGAATCATGTATTTCATGACAAGTCAAAACACATAGAGATCCAATATCATTACATCTGTGACATGGTGCAGAGAGGATCCATAAAGCTCCAATATGTTAGCACGGATGAACAGGTTGCTGATGTGTTGACCAAGCCTCTATCTCGTGTAAAGTTTGAGCACTTTAGAAATAAGCTTGGTATATTCCGAAACGATCTCCCTCAAAAGGGGGAGTAGTGTTGTGTTTCCATCCCAGTGATGTGATTCCAGCTTAATTGTTGTGTGGTGTTTCTAGCTTAATTTCTATGTTGTGATTCCAACTTAATTGTTGTGTGGTGTTGCCAACTTAATTGTTGTGTTGTGATACCAGCTTAATTGCTATGTGGTGTTTCCATCTTAATTGTTGTGTTGTGATTCCAACTTAATTGTTGTGTGGTGTTTCCATCTTAATTGTTGTGTTGTGATTCTAGCTTAATTGTTGTGTGGTTTTTCCATCTTAATTTCCGTGATGATGTACCAGCTTAATTGTTGTGATGATGTGCTAGCCTTGTGCTGTGATGATGTGCCAGCCTCGTGCTGTGATGATGTGACCATCCTCATGTTGTGATGATGATGTATTAGTTTCATACTAATCCATGTTGATGCATATGATGTTATCATTCCATCTCTCTGTTGTGAATGACGATGTTGATGATGAGAAATTTTTTTGATGATTTATAGATACGGTAGTCAGTGTTCCAAGATGTTGTTGATGATGTTGTCCTCTCTCTCGCCTGATGTTGTTGTAGAATAACCTTCTTGTTAAGGGGGAGTGTTGAAATATTGTAACTGCAAAGAGTATTCTAATTATTATTGATGTATTATTCATTAGATCAATCCCCTTTTGCGGATTGATCATGTCGGGTATTGTAAATGACCAAATCCCCTTTTGCGGATTGGTCAAACCCTAATTGTAATAGGCAGAATGAGAAGTCGGCCCCATAATATATTAAAGGTGGTTATAACCACTGAGAATAAGAAGTTGGCCCTGCCATTGAAAATACACCTCCTTCCACACGTGCCAGATTGTATAAATAAAGAGGCTAGCGCCTCATTTGTACACACACTCACTTGTTCATCAAAGCGCAAGTTCAGAGCTACAGTTGGAGAAGAAGGAAGAGAGAGAGGCACATTCTTGGGAGAGGTATTTCTGTATTTTTTTGAGTTATCTCTTGGCATTGTATTGGCTATCTATATTAAGGAAGTTTTTGCTGGGTTTTCTCCCCCATGAGGGTTTCCCAGGATAAATGATGTGTCTCTTGTGATTGTGTATTTCTCAATGATCCTATTTATGTTATGGTTATCTAGTGAAATAAAAATAAACCTAATAATATCTTAAGCCTTAACAAGAAGGAAGGCCCCTGGATTTTGAAAGTCGACCACTCAAGGGAAAGGACTTACAAAAACTCATTTATGAGAAGGAAATGATGGAAATACTACATGCATTAAAGAAATGGTGTCCTTACCTAATAGGTAGGCACTTCAAGGTCAAAACAGATTATGATAGCCTTAAATACTTCTTGGAACAAAGACTATCTTAAGAAGAACAACAAAAATGGGTGACCAAGATATTGGGTTATGATTTTGAAATCGTCTATAAAAAAGGGAAGAAAAATGTTGTGGCAGATGCACTCTCAAGAAAGGATGAATATTTTGAGGCCTTTCTCTATGCTATCTTTATCATCCAACCCGATTGGATAATAGAAGCAAGGGATGAATGAAAGAATGATGAAAAAGTGTGGACTCTCATTCAAAGGTTGCAACAGGATTCCAATGCATCAGATACATTTACATGGAAAAATGATTCACTATGGTACAAAGATCACTTATATTTATGTAAGAACTCCCAACTCAAACAAAAGGTACTATTGGAATTGCACACCTCTCCAGTAAGAGGGCACTCGAGATTTTTGAAAACCTACCATAGGGTTAAGAAGGAACTTTTTTGGGATGGCCTTAAAATGGATGTTCAAGGGTTTGTCATAGAATGTTTGGTTTTCCAACAAAATAAGGTGGAAACAATTAAGACCCCAAGTCTTTTACAACCATTAGCCATCCCAAGTCAGCGCTGGGAGGAGGTTTCCATGGATTTCATAATAGCATTACCAAAGTATGAAGGAAAGATTGTCATCATGGTGATTGTTGATAGACTCACCAAGTATGCACACTTTTTTTCACTCTCTCATCCATTCAAAGCCATTATAGTTTCCATTGCATTCATGGAGATAGTTCAAAACATACATGGCAGCCCAAAGATTATTGTAAGTGACAGAGATCCCATCTTCACTGGACATTTTTGGACATAATTATTTTCTTGTTTGGGTACTCAATTGGCTCATAGCTCATCTT